>JAKSZT010053887.1:9380768-9499391 GCA_026826555.1 Tolypeutes matacus | reverse complement strand
GTTACATGCCCTGGGGATTTGAACCAGCACTTCCTAATCCACCCACCCCCCAGTGCTGTACCACCAAACCCAATTTTTTTTAGATTGTACTTATTAGATTTTATTAATATATATATATTTATTTTTAAAGAAGTTTTAGATTACATAAATGTTACATCAAAAATATAGGGATGTGAATATTCTCACTGTCCTGATTTTGTGATAATCAGGGTAGACTAAACATTCACTATATTAGAAACCATGCATGTGTCCCCAGACCTAGTTTTTCTCCCTAGGTCTGGTTTTTGGAATGCTGGTAGAAATAGACACAGAATCGCCCAGCCAATGGACATAGAAACAGCAAAAATGGGGGGGGGGTAAAAATGGATAAAAGTAAACAAATAAATAAATAAATAAATCCTTAAAAAAATGTATAGGGGAGGAAGATATGGATTATAGTTGGTAGTAACACTTTAACGATGCTCTTTCATGATTTGTTGACAAATGTTTCACAAGAATGCAGGGTGTTTATGGGGGGGTGATGTGTGACAGCCCTGTATGATGTTATGCATGTTTTTTTTGTAAGTTCACGATGATTACTAAACACTTATAGTTTATGTATGTTTATGTATGCATGATATACTTCAATAAATTGTTTAAAATATATATATAGGGGATTCCCATATACTCCACCCCCTCCGCCTCCCATATTTTCCCACATTAACATCTTTCACTAGCATGGTACATTTGTTACAATTGATGAACACATATTGAAGCAGTGTACTAGCCAAGGACTGTAGCTTACATCATAGTTTACACCTTGTACCGCACAATTTTATAGGTTTTGACAAAATGTATAACGGCCTGTATCTGTCATTGCAATGTCTTGCAGGACAATTCTAATGTACCAGAAATACCTCCATGTTGCACCTATTCTTCCCTCTCCTTGCCCTCAGAACCTCTGGTGGCCACTGCCTTTATATCAATGATACAAGTTCTTCCATTGCTAGAATAATCATAAGTCTATTTTAGTCCATAGTTGCTCTCCGCCCTTATGTTTGTTCATTACTCAATCTTGAGGGTTTGGGGATGGTGATGCCCACCCTGTCTCCGATTAAAAGAGGGCTTAGATACCATGGGGGAGATGGATGGAACTGTATTGTTTGCAGTTGCAGACACTCTCCATTTCCTGGGATGGGTATTATCCTGGGTGAGTCCAATGAACTGGTGAGTTGATGTTGCAACTCTGCTGAGATTCAGGTATAAGCTACCTTTAATAGCTTAGTGATATTTCTTTGGCAAGTAAAGAGTAATAGAATAAAGGCCCAAGATGAGAAAGAGATAGTGGGACTCTTTAGGAATTGTAGCTCCAGTGTTTTCTAGAATTTTAATGGTAAAAAATACTATTTTTTCCTCCTCCTTTGTCATGCCTACCATTAGAGTAACTCAATTTTGCTCTTAATAAACCACATATGTTTGGGGTATTACAAAATCCCTCTTTTGTTTCCTTCAGAAAATGCAAAATTTCTTCATAAAGAACAAAGAGACAGAAAGCTACTAAAAATAAGATTGAGAAATAAATGCCAGAACTAGAATTAGTACTCAGAAATTCCTAATGATGCTATAATTCTCAGAGGGAACTATTTATTTATGTAATGACATTCAGTTAATCATTTATAGAAGTAAAACAGGAAAATTCCTCTCTCACTGATTTTGATATGCACACACTGTCCCTAGAGGCCTTGTCTCCTGCCATGTTGGTTTCCATTCTGGGAATCAATAAATCTATAATTGCTGCTGACCTTGGTATCACCATTTTAAAAAATGAAATTTAATGATAGTAATAATTATTTTATCTGTGTTTATAAAGCCTGCTGTTTTAATGACTGTTCTGAGAAACAAATTAAAGACATTAAGTTGGAATATGTTAATGGAGTTGAGTTCAAAAGCCAGGGTCAAATTTATGTGCTCATTTGGCCAGCATTGTCAGCTTAGATGAAACCATTCAGTATCTAAGACTTACTGGTGCTGCTTTACATGTTTGGGAATGCCAGGTACAACTGGGTGCTCCAGAATAGCCAAAAAAAGACCAAGAATATTGTGCTTGGCAAATGGGAGGTAGGAAAAGTGGAGAATGGAGGCAATCATTTATTTAAAACACGTGAAACCTGGAATTTTCTTTTGCAGTAAAAAAAAAAAAAAAAAAAAGATATCGATAGTGTTAAAAATAGAGCAGGTTTTTGATGATGAAAGCATTCTAAAAATATCAATGTTTTATGATAGTATTTCCCAGAAAATTATAGAGCTCCCCAGACAAGAAAAGCACTTCCTGCATGAGTAGTTTCCACCTCTGTATACCCCATTTCTGTTTTTGTGATCTTTTAAATCTCCATTTGAAAATATAATTTTTTAATAGCCACTCAAGAGAAAAGTACTAAGAGGAATCATCTAATGCTAATGAAAGTAATAGTCAAGGGTACAGATCACTCCCACTAACTATCACATCTTAATGCAAGGTCCTGTAGGGATCATATTGAAAATATATCATAAAGGAGCATGACTGGTAGCCATTACTGATTCAAAGGCAAATGTGAACACATAATGATCAAAACATTTTATTAAAAATATTTAGTCTTATAACAAAGACATGCAACTTTATTGTACCCTCCATATAACCAATAATTCCTAGTTCAATCTACTGAAACAATTATTAAAAAGATTTAGGCTTGTATCAAAGACCTACACTTTTAGTGTCAAATCTTAATCAACTTACTTAGAGAATTTTCACTTTGTCTAGGGAAAAAAATTTTTTTTAAAGTCTAAGGCTATTGCAATCCTTCATTACTTATATCTTTCTATTCTGATAGAGGTTCCCTACATAACATGAACAAGAGCAGGATTGTTACTCAAAACTTTTAAGCATCTTAGATACAGTCCTATGCTGATGGTCACTTTCATATTTTTTGGAATTATGCAAAGATTACACAATTCTGAAGAAAAGGGATGGGGAAAGCAAGCCAGAACTGTGGGCAGAGAATAACTTTTCTTCCTTCAAAATATGGCTTTCTATGTGTTGCAATTCCTGAAGATGTCAAAAGGGAAAAAGAAAGATGCTTGCCAAAGTTGTGAACCTGACAGCTTGGAGGAGAACAGTATGGAGCCAGAGGGTGAATATGTTAGCCTTATTAAAAATTGGCATCCTTCATAGAATTATGCACAGTTATATTGTTCAAAACTTCACCAATCTTAATATCAGCAATGCTTTCTTCTTTCAAAACACTAAAGAAAGTATAGTTTTAAACTCTAAAACAATGTGTAGCTAGGTGGTTTTGTAACTAAACTCTAAAATGGTTATGTTGAAGGACTGATTATTTTCTGCTTCAAACAGAAAAGGATATGAAATGATGATAAAGATGATGACAACTATCATTAAAAGGAGTTAAGTCCCACTTCTCTTTGGTGAGTTGTGGAGAAGAATATTTTAGTTGTAGACTGGCATCAATAGCAGTAATGGGTGGCCTTTGACAAGGAAAGGGATGCCAACCCAAGATACAATGATTTGGGTCTATTGCCAGAGAAAAAAAGCACTGGCCCAACCAAGAAAAATTCAAAATTATTCTGTTTAGCCCCTGCAGTCAAATTCTGGGAAACGTTGAGAGGTTGAACAAAGAAGGAAAGGTATCTCAAGTCTCATTAAAGCACACATGAAAAAGAATAATCCACTGATTAGGTTAAATATAGATTTATAGACCAAGATTTTCCAGGAATTCTCAATCTATATGTAGATGATGCTGTTAATGTTTAATAACTTGGATTTTATTGTACTTTAATCAAAATTTTAGGTGTATAGTTAATAGTAGATATTCCCAAAAGCACTGGGAATGGTGAGTAGGGGAGATATGCTATCTAGCAATATTCCATAAAATTTAATTATCTAGGCAAGTTAGGGGGAAAGTGTGGAGATGGGTACATTATATATTCTAAACAGGTATTTGTATCTAAGGTAGGTGATTATTGCTGCCAGTACTTTCATATTCATCATCATGTTTAATCCTCATAAACCAAGACCTCAAGAATAAATAATTTAACTAAGATTACACATGTCCTAAGTGACACCAGTCAAATTTAAACTCCTATATTCATATTCAAGGTCTGGTTTCCTCATGCAACTATATCATGAATTATGTTCCAGGGTACAAAAAACCATTAAATTTGTCATTGTGGAAAAGCCGTTACTGGATAGTTAATTTTTAAAATTTATTCTATTAATCTCAGAAAGAGATAAAATATGGATTCTGTTAACTGTAAATTTGAATTTATATACAGATTCTAAAAGTATGATGTAAATATCTAAAATACTTAGGCAGGGTTTTAAGTTTATGACTTGTTATTACTTAGCAAAGGAAACTGGTGATCACCAAGAAGTAGCATGGATTCACTAAAGATATAATAGCCATTATATCAATAAGGCATCTGCAGATTCTCCCCTGAAGATAAACTGGAACAATGTATGCAGTTAGATAGGTTGTAAGTAGTTCAATAATCAAGTGTAAAAAGTATTAAAAATAATCTGTAGGCTGTTTCTTAATGGTATAGCAAAGGACTCTACCTTGTCCTGCTTTATTTGTATATAAAAACGTAAATGATTAAGAATCATCAAGCATCAATATCAAGGTCAAAACTAACAAGGTAAAGTTTAATATGGATAAATCAAAATCCTGCATGAGTCTTCAAATCAATTAAATAATTCACTTGGAAAAAGAAGTAAGCATTTTAGTTAACTGAAACTCGGTATAAACTAACAAGTTTAAATAGTAGCCAATAATGTTCATCAAATCCTTGTCTATAGACCACAAGAAGAAAGACCATACTAGACCACTGTACTCTATCTTGGCCAAATGACATGCAGTGTATTATATTTAAATCTGGTCACCACATTTTAAAGTTCATTAAGATAAACTAGAGAGTTTTGAGTATGGTGATTAGTATAATACGGGATTCTGCTATGTTATGTAAGAAATATTGGAAGAAACTATGTATATTTATCTTTGAATTGAAAGCACTTAGTAGGAACGTGAAAGCTATCCTCAAATATTAGAACAGATCTCATACGCAAGTGGTAACCGAATCACTTTGTAACTGGTAATTTCAAAGCATAGACCAATGTGTGGAGAAGTAGGTTTCATTTTAATATCAAGGAGCACTCTGTTATATCTAGTAAATATTCAAAACTGGGATTATTTCCTTTCAAGTCTCTATCTTAGTTTACCACAGGGTTGCCAATGCAAAGTACCAGAAATGCGTTGGCTTTTATAAAGGCTATTTATTTGGGTAAAAGCTTACAATTCTGAGGCCATGAAATGTCCAAATCAAGGCACCATTAGAGATATTTTTCTCACCAAAGCCAACCACTGTTGATCCTAGTGTCCTGCCACGTGGCAAGATGGCTGCTGGTCTCTGCCTTCCCCTTCAGAATCTACCATCTCCCAGAGCTCATCTGTGGACAACCAGGCATAGGACTTGTCTCCTTCTAGGCCTCCTCTCTCAATCTCAGCTGCTCTGCTTTCTTCCTGAATTCAGCTGGGAGCTATCAGATATAAGGCTCATCTTTCCCGAGGCCTCAGCTCCTTAAGCAATCAGGGCCTCTCTATTTTCCTACAGTCCTCTCTCTCACATGGCAGGATCAATATAATATGGCAGCTTCTTTTCTCTGTGTCTCTGTTTATATTAAGCTCCAATAAGAGGGCAGAGACAATCTGAGTACATGCCTCACTGAGGCAGTCCAATCAAAAGCAATCTAATCAAGTGATCTAAAGTGAATCTAATGCAATCAAAGGGTACCACACCCACAAGAATAGATTAGTTTAAGAATATGATCTTTGTAAGATTCATAAAATAACTTCAAACTGTCACAGTCTCTGAACTCCCTATCACTGAATCATCATGTGGCAAATGTTTTTTTTATTAGAGGGAAGCTGAAAACATCATCAATCAAGTTCCTTTCAAAGCAAAGAGTGTTTTATATGCGTTTTGATTCTGCCTTTTTGAAAGAGGAGGTTGTTCTAGGAAGTCTATTGTTTCACATACCACACAGTGCTATGTGTGACACCCAGCAGGAACAGAGGACACTAGTATCAATGGGGAAAGTTACTCAGGGAGCAAATGATCTGAGGAATGAGTCACATTGGTTTGAAGCCAAGTCTTTGAAAAGCCCCTGTGTGGCAAGCATTAGATCTGATGTGACTGGTTCGCTGCAAAACCTGATTTAGATGAGATTGCTTGAAGTGGGAGGTCTGCAACTTAATTCCACCTGGTGATTCTTCCGCCCCCCCTCCCCCGCAACCAACAGCCTATTTTATCTTTTTGTTGCGATAAAGATAAAACCTTATTTTGTTTGTTTTAAAGAGCACCTCCTGGCTTACAACCCTCCCACCTCACCTCTTCACACACAAACATCTACACAGCTTTCCAAATGATGTGTGCATCCCTAGGCAACTTGACAGAAAACTTTCCTCTTTCTAATCCTTTCTGTTTATATAAGAAGTGAACCTGTAGAAAGAAACTGAAGGCTTCAAATGTTAATGATCCAGTGGCATTCCACTTTAGACCCCTTTGAATTTTCTAATGATTTGGAGACTATCTTGCAAGCACCACTTTATACTTTCATATTTAGAGAACATCATAATGGAAATTGATTTATTGAAAAACAATT
The DNA here is from genome assembly GCA_026826555.1 of Tolypeutes matacus. NCBI lineage: Eukaryota > Metazoa > Chordata > Mammalia > Cingulata > Chlamyphoridae > Tolypeutes > Tolypeutes matacus. Next base: position 9,492,700 of record JAKSZT010053887.1, on the reverse strand, counting down.
CCAATCATACAACATCTGAAGCTATTTATCATAAAAATGTTAGCTTAATAAGAAGTGAAAGATGTTAGTGGGGATGGATGGATTTTTGACTGACAGTCTTTAAAAAAAAAAGTTTGCTGAAATTTCAGGACCGATTCTTTCAAATTCTAAATCAAAAATTTCTTTTCTGGTTAGTGAGAAATCATCTAAAAATGATAGATTTGTGCCTGCAGATGATTATCACCTAGGGAAATCATTGCTGGTTTAAGATGGTTATGTGGTCTCTTAAAAACAACGAAGTGGGGAGCAGATGTGACTCAAGCAGTTGAATGCCTGCTTCCCACATGGGAGGTCCCTGGTTCAATCCCCGAAGCCTCCTAAAAACAAAACAAACAAACAAACAAAAAACAAGCAAACAAACGACAAAACCAACTCAGGGGAGCTGATGTGGCTCAGTGGTTGAGTGCCAGCTTCCTTCATACAAGGTCCCAGGTTCAATCCCAGGCCCCTGTATCTCAAAAAACAAACAAACAAAAAAAAACAAAACAAAACAATGAAGCCACTCTAACCTCCACACCCTCAGTGTTTTCAAACTTCAGTTCAGAGTAAATGCTTTAAAGGTGATAAAAGTTCTCAGAGCTTTATCAAGAAAGTCTATATGGGACAGAAGACTGTCTCCCCTTATGCTATGGGTCTATCCTGGGTTCATCTGAGATGATTTGGAACAATATCACCTGAAAAGGGGAGTAAGGGGCCACCCAGGTGAGGGTGTATTAATCCCACTCAACTCTAACAAACTTTAGGCATGTTCATGTATAAAATGTCAACTTCCGAACTTAAAGGCATAAAGCTAGGCACTATGTAATAATATAGCCTTAAATATAAGTGATCTAAGCTTAAAAAGTTGATTCCATTCCTTGTAGTGATAATTTTAACTGACTTTTTCAAGTCAACAAATGTTTGATAATTTTCTAGTGAATGTGTTTTGGCTTGTTTGTTTTTTGTTTGTCTATTTTTATCTGGGCAGTGCAGTCATCTTCTGAGCCCACGCCTTTAGTATTGTGACAAGGCCTCTGAATCCTCTAGTTCTTCCATGTTTTGTAGTCTTTTCTTGCTCTCAATACTGGGATACTATTCTACCTCATTCTTCCCATTCCTTGGGTTGCAAGGTTATTGCCACAAAATTGGAAGAGAATTTTTTTTTCCCTTTCAGGCTTACAGCTCTTTAGTTTTCCAAATTGCCACCTGAAGCTTCAGTTTTATAGTCTTGTTTATCAAGTAGTAGAAGGAGTTCTGTAGATATAAGATCCGAGAAAATTAAAGGGTACGTCTTAATTTGCCACAGAGCTGTCAATATAAAGTACCAAAAATAAGTTGGCTATTATAATGGGAAATTTATTACGGTAAAAGCTAACAGTTCTGAGGCCATGAAATGCCCAAATCAAGGCACCATCAGAGATGCCACATAGGAATCAGGTATATGGCAAGGCTCATCTCTTCAGCCTTGAGCTGCTCCATGGGCCCAGCCCCTCAGGGACCTCTGTGCTCTGTGGTTCCAGACTCGTGGGCCTCTCTCAGCCTCTCAGGGCTTCTCTGTTTTCCTGCAGTCCTCTCTCTCACATGGCAGGATAAATATGGCAGCTTCCTTTCTCTCAGTTTCTCTCTCTCTGTATCTCTATTTAAATCAGACCCAGCAAGAGGGTGGAGACCCAAGCTGGCTCATGCCTCACTGACAGTACAATAAAAAGCCCTAAAGTGCTTTATCAAGTAATCTAATCAAATGACCTTCAACCAAATTAAATTCAATCAAATGGTACCACCACAACAGGAAAAAATTAGTTTGAAAATATAATTTTGGGGGGATTTATAAAAGAACTTCAAACTGTCACAATCACCTTTTAGTCATAGAATATATATTCTCATATACAACTCCATACTTCTGATACTTCTTTTTGTCTTTCACTGATTTTTCATATTTCCAATTATTTGCAGAGGGATTCAGTTAACCCTTAAAATTATTTCTTGAGTCTACAAGCTTAAAACTTTGATCTAAAAATAACCAAAAATCCATCACTTTTATCATTTTTTAAAAATATTTGGAATTCAGTTAATATTGTTTACCAGAGTAAAATCCAAAGCTTAAAAGTTTTTATTCCACAAAAGTGGTTTTCTTGGTTTCCTGCTGCTATGAAAAATGCCACACAATGTGTTAGCTTAACAATAAGAATTTATTGGTTCACAGTTTCAGAGGCTAGAAGCTTTCTTCCCAAGGTCAGTATCCTTCTGACCACCTTTCCTTGTATTCCTTGACTTTCCTATCACATTGCCATATCTTCTCTCTCTCTTCCACAATCTGTTGACTTCCAGCTTCCTGCTCCTCCCTGTGGTCTTCTCTCTAAGGCCTCCAGTAACAGGATTAAGATTTATCCTAATTCAATTGGCTTCATCTTAACTAAAAGTAACATCTTCAAAGAATCCTATTTAAAATGGGTCTGCAGCCACAGGAATGGATTAAAATTAAGAGCATGATTTTTCTGGGGCATAATTCAAACTGCCACAGTGGTATTGGGTAATTATCATCCAACAACCTCTCCATCCCAAATCCTAGGAATATCTTGTTTGGTCAGTTGCAATGGAGTCAATTCATTTTAATTAATATAAGCAGTTACTTCTGAAAAGAAAATAGAAGTACAAACTTCTATGTAAATGCACATTGATCTAAATACCACGTCATATCAATAGGATATCTAAATATATCATGAAATATATTCCAAATAATTGTCATTAATCATTAATTCCAGGATGAATATCATTTGAAATAATAGTTAAACAAAGAGATCCAGTAGACGCCTTCACCAAAAGAATATTGTATTTAGCATAATTTAAGAGAAGATAGAGCTGTGTACTTATTTCAAGTGTTGGAGGAGGGTAAAAAGTTAGATTAGAGGAGAAAGAGAAAGTCAGATGATTAAAAGAGGCATCTGCCTTAAGAAAAAATACTACAATCCTTTAGCACTATGAAATAATTCTGATTCTTAGTTCTGCCAGAGCTGTTCAGAATCCATAAAGAAAATATCTGGGATGTCAAAGTTTCTGAAACTTTTGCCCAAGGGTGGCCTCAAACCAGAATTAAAAGATTACTGAGCTGTTACTCTATTGACATCTTCTTCTAGTAGCACTTTTTCTACTTGGAAGCATCAATTTTCCAAAACTCAGAGGTACATTAAAAACTCCAGTTTTTTATGGCTTAGGAAAAGAACCATATAACTATTACCAACATAGGAACATCCCATTTTGATCTAATGTTAAATGAAATTCAGTTGCATTAATGCTCTCTTACATTTCAAGGATGTCTCTTTTATTCCCAAATTATCCAAGTATCTATTAATCTGGAAAGAATTTCAATTACCATGAATTTATAGCAATATAATAATTTACATTTGTATTGATTGCCTAGTCTGAAGTATGCATTGTCACTTGTACAGCAAAGTAAACATCACTATTCCCATTTTAGGATGAGAAAACTAAGAAGTTAAGTGATTTTCTAAAGGTCATACAGATGTTTGAGCTAGAATTCAAACCTGGAACTACTGACTGAGTTATTAACCTGTTTCTAACAATATGAAAAGTTTGGACACTTACTGGTATTTATTTCAGAAAGGAAGTATGTGAGTGTGGGGGCTGACAAGCCCAAGAGCCATAGAGGAGTCTGGCAGACTGGAAATTGAGGCAGGATTAATGATGTAGTTGAGGCAGGATTTATTTTCTTGAGAATCCTCAGTTCTTTGCTCTTAAGGTAATCTCTTTTACTTACAGTCAACTGATTGTGGTTGCTAATCTCATCTACAAGATGCCTTCACAGCAACATCTAGGCAAGTGTTTGACCAAACAACTGGACACCATAACATTGTCACATAAAAATAACCATTACAGGAAATGACTAAATTATGAGACTAAGTCCATGTCTTACTATCATTAAAGAAGGTCATTAGAAGAACAGTCTATTCCTAATAATTTATTTTATAAATTATGAAAATTATATGTACAAAAAGTCTTATTACATTGTTGTTTCAAACAGAGAAAAAGGCAAATAGTTCAAATGTCCAAATGTATAGAAATGGTTATGGAAATTATGAACATGTTTGCAGTGGGAAAGTAAGAAAAATATGTACCAGCAGAGTGAAATGTTTATGATACAATATTATATGAAGAAACAAATATTCAAAACTCTCTATTTAAAATAGACAATGAAGGAAAATAGGGGGAAAAATTACTAGTTGTGGGCATTTAGCTCTTTAAAAATTTTTATTATTTTGGGTTAAGTGTGGACCATAAGAACCTTTTAAAAAAATGCATTGCTGACACTTTTATAAGCAAATTGACGCTATACCAGGCTTTGCAAAAAGAGCAACTTATTTCTTACAAATTTAAAGTTTAGATTCACAAATATCCACTTTTGAAAGGACTAAAAATGTCATTGTTTACATGGAGGAGTATACTAAAATAATGGGTGGGAGAGTTGCTCCACTTGCTATAACATGTACTCAAATGAGTGGCTTTCCAGAGGCTTTCTAACATGGCATTGTATGTGAGTTTATAACTGTGTGTTTATAGTTAAGCAATGGAGAGAACAAAAGGAATGGAACTGGGACATTTCTATAGAGAAAGGATTTTTGTAATGTGGCTGGGTGCAAGGCACATCAGTGCAGACCTGTATTCAGCCTCGTCCATTCAGCACGCAGTAAGAGATGCATGTGCCTAAATCCAAGAGAGTAGATAAGTTTGACTTGAAATGTGTTTCTGTCTTTGGTATAATGCTTTTCTTTAGTTCTTTTTCAATAATTCCTTGCAGCTCCAGCTCACACACAATGAACTGTTAGCTTCTTTATTGAAGAAGAGGGGGAGGGGGAGAAAACACCACTTTTTAAAGCCAATACCAAAGAAAACAACTCCTTTTGTGTAAAGACAGATCAATAATAGTCACTGTGTTCTTTCTATTTCTTGTTTGTATTTTCTATTGATGTGCACAAAACCTAGGCATTTGGATTTAAGTGTTGCTAAAATAACTTTTTTCCAGAAAGAATAGAGAAGGAAATAGTAATTTTAACCACCCTTGACCTCCTTTAAAAAAATCTGGTCTGCTCTTATTACATATACTCCAACAAAAGGAAAAATCTTGGTGCATGTCTGCATGCCAAAACATTTCCTAACTTAAGTTTCATTGTTTTCTTTCAGACAACAAATGTGATTATGAAAGAGATTTCATTACAATTATTTTAAGATCAGGGATTGGCAACCCTGATGATTATTTAACGGAAGCCATCTCTGCTTTTAATTACTATGGAAAATGATTGTCTCACTTTGAACTGACTTTAAAGCACAGGATAGGAGAATGAAAGTAATTAAAAACCACCAGAATCAATGGTGCCTGAGTAGAATGGAAGAAGGAGCACTTTCCTTCCATGGTTTGCTCCTTTTCCATACTTGGGTTTTAATTACTTTTGTACCAAATGGTACATGGAAATGGAGGATTCCATTCAGAAGTCTAGTTTCATCAGGAGCAATATGTATCAAAAAGTCATTTTCCTTCAGAGGCTCATAAACTGAAAAGGTAAACAGAAAGCTATAAATTGCTGCACACATAGACCAAAGAGTTTAATGATTTGAGAATTATATTCAGTAATGTCTACCTGGGTTTAACTTATCTATGGGCCAATTATAGCTAAAATACATAAAGAAGAGTCTCACATAATGAAAGGATTGTGTGCTTCTGTGTTACTTCTGTGATTGGAAGTACCAAATGATATATTCTTTTATTTATTCAACAAATTTGATTCAGGGTATACTACATGTAAGGCACCAACCACACTAGGGACTATGGATAAAGGATGAGAAAGATGGACATTATTCCTTCCTTCTCAGAGTTTAGAACTAACAGATATTATAATATAGAGTAATATTCTATATAGAGGGATAGGGAGGGATCTAAGGATATAAGTTAATAGAAGATGGCGCAACCCTGGAATTTGTGGGTCAGGTCAAGAGGTTTCCTGGAGGAAATATTCAATAAAATATTCAATCACTACTTCCTCATAAATAAATTATACCAATAAAGTGTACAATATTTATGTACCTTCAGTAGTACAATGTTTCCTCCATTTTTAGGGGAAATGATTGGGTTTTCCTATATTGGGTTAAAATCCTGAAGAAACCAATGTTAGAATTGAATTTATAAAATGAAGGTCTCACATGGCATATTGCTATTTTATATAATGATTATATTTGCACAGTACTATACGATTTACAAAATGTTCCACATACATTATCTTAGCCTGTGGGTTTTCCATGAGATGTCTCATAACTGAGAAACATTTACATTAAAAATTCTTTATTGGAAATAACTTTTTCAAATGGTCACAAAAATAATGAAGAACAAACTCTTGACCTGGTGTTTGTGGATGGTATTTTGGTAATCTTTATTATAATTTAGGGCCTTAGAGAGATCCAAAATGGGTAGACCTTAAGAGGGCAGTTTTATTTGAGAAATTACGGCTAAACAGACAAAAACTCTGAGGCAGTTTATTTTTTTAAAAAGCATTGAGAAAACACTAACTTTTTTTTTTAATATTGTCAAGGAGAATTATATATATGTTCAAAATTACTCAGTTGCTTGTGAAATCCTATATTGCATTTTTTATACCCTCTGTCTTCCACCTTTTGCTTTCATTACTGCTGAATTATTGCTGTAATAAATGCACGACACCTTGTGCAAACAAATAAACTACTATAAAAGAAGTAGTCGTTACTATTTTTATACCTGAACTTCTAGCATTGTTTTCCTCATTTTTCTCTTTATTTCATTTTGTTAGAAATAATCTTTTTTTTTTTTTTTCAAACAACTTATTGAGGTTCTTTTATGGGCCAAAATATGACCAATCCTGGTAAAAGTATCATTGCCCTGGAAAGAATGTGTATTCTGCAGTTCTTTGATATAGTGATCTAGTAAATATCAATTAAGTCAAGATGGTTGATAGTTCTGTTCAGACATTCCATGTCTATATTGAATTTTTGTCTAGTTATATCAATTGCTAAGAGAGGCATTAAAATCTCCAGTGGTGATTATTACATTGTCTATTTTTCCCTATAATTACGGCAATTTTTGCTTCATGTATTTTGAAACTCTGTTTATAATTGTCAAGTCTTCTTGATAAATCAATGCTGTTCTGTTATTATTATGAAGAATTCCTCTTTATCCCTAATAATACTTTTTGTCTTAAAATTTATTTAATTGGATAATTAATATACACCAGATGTTTTATTCTTGAGGTTTGCATAGTATATCCTTTAAGTACGTTTACTCTTTTTTAGTTTATTTAAATAAAATTTTATTGAAGTATATCATTCATACATGAACATACATAAACAATAAATGTATAATAAAATTTATGAATTTACAAAACAAACATGCATATCATCATACAAGACTCCCATCCATCTTCCCACCACCAACACCTTGCCTTTTTGCTCTTTCTATCTTCATTTTGATATTTTACTCTGGGATAATTTTCCCTTTTTCTGAAGAACTTCCAATATAGGGCCATTGGTAAGGAAATCTCTTAATTTTTGCTTTCCTGAAATCATGTCTATAAGCCATATATAAAATAATTGCCTTCATTTTACAAAGGTATGTTCTCTGGGTCTAGAACTCTGTCACCAATTACCTTTTTTCCTGTACTTTAAAGATGCCACTCCATTTTCTTCTGGTTTTTATCATTACTATTGAAGAGTTAGCTGCCAGTCTTATTGATGTGCGTTTCAAGGTAATACAGCTTTTTTAGCACTCACTGCTTTGAATGTTTTCTGTTTTTGATATTTAGCAGTTTTTCTAAGATATGGCTTTTTATCTGTCATTTTGACAATTCATAGTCCTTTTGCTTCCATGGTTTGATGTTTTTCATCACTTTTAGAAATTTTTCTGCTAGCATTTCTTAAATATTGCCTTTGCCACATTGTTTCTTTCCTCTCTATTTGGGTATATGTTAACAATTTTCACTAAAACCTCATAAGATTTTCTTGCTCCATCATATTTTCCATTCCTTTTTTTTTTTTTTTTTTGCTCCATGCTTCAATCTTGTTATATGCTACTGATATGTTTTCCTGTTCACTTATCTTTCCTTCAATCTATGTAATTCTATCTATTGAATTATTATCTTCAGACATTTTAATTTTTCAGTACTAGAATTTCTGCTTGATTCTTCTTATAATTCAGTTCTTAAATTAATTTCTTCATCTTGTCATCAGCTTTCTTAAATATATTTATCACAGTTATTTTAAAGACTGTTCTTGTAAATCCATTGTATGAATCACCTCACGGTATCTATTGTATCTTCTTTTCTCTTGCTTCTATGTCTTATTATGCAAGGTGTTGTTACTTTTGTCTGAATGCTAGGCATTGTGTATGAAAAACCATAGAACATTTGTATGATGCTGTTTACCTCTAGAAATAATTTTATTTAGTTTATAGTTTGCAGTTATACTAGGTAGAATATCATCTTAATATAATAGGCCTTGATCTGATTCAGGCTGGTTTTCAATCTTTTTAAGGCTTATCTATTTAAAGCATTTCCTGAATCCTAGGCCATAACCCTTCAGATTTTCCAACTGAGGCCCAACCTCCTCCTTGGCAGATAATAACCACCAGTTTTTGTCTTTCTTGAACAATCAGCCCACTAACATTCCTGTTTAACTTCTCACCCTTATTTTATTTTGCATTCCTATAAGTTAGCAAAATGTTTCAAGGGAGACACTGATAGCCTACCTTTTTTGAGCTTCACTGCACTTGAACAACATGACCACTAAAGTCTTAGCTAGGTCAGTAGCCTTAAACCTCATATTTTGTCTCCCAGTCCCAAGATTTCATTGTTGAACTCTCTTCTCAGCTTCTCAGCATATCACTGAATGTAGTTTATGATTTGGCAGAAGCCTTGTGAGGTAAAGGAACCTAGATTTTTTTTTTTTACTTAACTCTCCCCTCTCTCCAAGATCTTGGTTCTTTAACTCTGTCTGCTTTGAAGTTCTTCAATGTTTAGAAATAGATATGTATTTTTAAGATTTTATATCACTTTTGTATTTGGTATTAGAGGAATATTTGGTGTGCTAAGAATTAGAAGTATACACCGAGCATAATTAAACTTGAGAAAAAATGTAGTTTTTTAATTGATACAAATTAAATGTAATTCAAAATTTTCCACTAGGAGACAGTTAACACTAATGTAGCATAAAAAGAGCTTTTCAAACACTTAATTTTAAATTTTTAAATTTAGTCCTTAAGAATAAATTGTACAGGCCATGAAAGATGGTAACAATTGCAGACCAATATCCCTTATAAATATAGATGGCTTATAAGGAAACCAGTCATATTGTATTAGGCTCACCCTAATCCAATTTAGCCCCCTCTAAACTAATTACGTCTTCAAAGATCCAGTTTACAAATAATTTCACAAAACATTCACAGGAACAGGGGCTATGATTTCTTGGGTGACACAATGCAATCCTTAATGGTAATTTATTGCCCAAATAATTGTTCAATTATTATAGAATAAGGGCAAAATGCATACTGAGTTGACACCCAACAATCTGTGCCACATCCCTTACTATGTTTTAAGCATCCAGGGATTGTTTCATAGCTAACTTTTTATCCCTTGTGAACAGCACTGTGCCTGGCTTACTAGGCACTCATTAAAAATGTGTTGAAGAAAGCCTCTCCAGATAATTAAAAGCTATGTGAATATAGGCTGCAGCAACACCTATTTCATCTATTTCATGAAACTACTAACAAACAATATTTAAATAGAAAATATTTTAGGTCTTATCCTACATAGCCCAATTTTGCTTATTTTTGAAGACATATAGTCCATAAATGTTGAGTATTCTTAGAAAATATTGGTTTTATTAATTTAAACTATATTTAGGCACATTCAGTCAATAAGACAGTAGGAAAAAAAGTACACAAAAGAAAAAAGAAAGGAGGTACTTTGGCTATGAAAATATACATAGTCATTAACTCATTCCAACAGGAAAGAATTTGTACTCACAATTTAAAATATGTCAATGATAAAAATACCATGTAAATGGATAAAATAATGAGATATGAACGGATACAAGGAAAGTTCACAAAAAACATTAATCTTGTCTGTGGTCCTTTTTTAGCATGAGTGGGTGGATTAAAGTCACAAGAATTACACCACCAAGAAACAATTGTCAAACTACAAGATTCTGAAGCTAATTATGTGGCCAATTTTTATGCAATTATTTTATGCAATAGTTATTCAGTTTTCCAAAGGTGACTATTTATTTTGAAACCTTTCTACTAATCAAGTTATGTTCCCTACAGCTTCAATAATTATCATTTGATTTGAAGAGGGTTGATTTACCTAATATATCAGGTCAAATAGGAAGGGGGTAAAATTGCAAATCTAGCTAACTAGCAACAATTATCACTTTAAAAATCGGTGAAAAGCATTTGGAGTATTTTATATACTGGAAGCCAAGTATAATTGATTTTTTCTATAAAGTAAAAATAAGCTTTACTCACATATTCAACACCATCAATCACATTTTTATATATGCCAAATGAGTAAAAGAGTCATGCTCTTGCTCACATCAAACTTAGTGAATGTATAATTATGAGCATAAAATGAATGAAATGGACATGACATACTCTGATAGCATGGACTAAACAACCTAAGAAGAAGGACCAAAAGAAAGACCAAAGGACCAAAAGGAAAACTGAGAAGGTTTCATCCAATACTTTCTTGAGGACATAACTTTAATATTATTATTGAGAAATACAAAGAATAAATTATTGTTTGGAGACTTTCATTAGTCAATTGCATCATTTTCATTTAAATAAAAGAAAATTTAATAACCAGGATTTTTTTTTTTTACCATAAAAAGATGTATTACTAAAACATTTAAATAATGGTAGGTACTCTACACATTCATTTTTCAGCAATTTTTGATAGGTAAAATGTCTACCAAATAATTTTACTCTATTCTAAGGGTTAGGTTTAGATTGCTTTATCACTTTTTCACCTGTATTTGGGATTTTGCTCATCATTCATTTTTAATTTAATTAGAATTAATGAAATAGAAGGAGATAGACTTTCTTCAGAGTCTGTCTTAGAATAAGTGACTTTCTGAGTTTATTAGCTTACAAAAGCATCACTTCTGCAACTTTAGAATTGTGCTGCTCAATAGAGTAGCTACTAGCTACATGTAGCTATTTAAATATGTATTAAAATTAATACAGTGTATTCCCTAATGGACAACACAGAACATATCTGTATTAATCAAGGTTCTCCAGGGAAACAGAACTGAAAGGAGATCTATATATGTATAAAATGCAAAAATATGAGATATATTATAGCAATTGGGTCACATGACGGGATATGCAAGTCCGAATTCCATAGGGTGGGTCGCAAGCTGGGAAGTCCAAAAAAGATTTTCAAACAATTCCACAGGAGGGGCTGGCTTGTTGAAGAAGAAAGGAAAATTCTTCCTTAAATTCAACCCTTCTCTGTCCCTTTCAGTCCATGCTGAAAATAATTCTGCTTAGACAAATTTCACATAAAAACTTGTTGGCTTCGTGTGCAGTTCACAGGGGTCCAAAATATCAGACAATACAATTTTCCACAGATCTTTCCTGCATAACTACATTTCCAATTCTGACTTCCACTGAAATGACTGACTTGCTCCATGTTCAGTTAAGTCTTCACATGGAACCTATTCTCTGTGGATTTACTTTCCAGAAGCTCAGGGAGGTCCCTGATAGAGCTGCTTCTTGCCCCAGTTTCAGAACACACTATCTGGATGGGATCAGAATTTTCCAAACAATCTATTTCTGGTTTCTTTGTGCCCAGGAGTTCAGTTCTAAGCTTACCCTTTTCTATTTCATTTCACTATAAGGTGCAAGGAGAAACCAGTCTGTATCTTCCACACTTAGCTTGGAAATCCTCTCAGCTAAATATCTTAGCTCATCACTTTCAAGTTCTGCCTTCCATCCAATATCAGAACTCAATTTCAACATATACTCTGCCACTGTATAACAAGGAACACCTTTCTTCCAATTTCCAATAACACATTCATCATTTCCTTCTAAAGCTTCACTAGAAGTAACTTTAACGTTCATATTTTTATCAATAGTCTCTTCAAAGTAATCTAGTCTTTTTTTTCTACTAAGCACTCAACAATCCTTCCATTACCCAAATCCACAGTTTTAAGTATTTGCAATAGCAGTACCACACTCCTGGTACCAAAAACTGTTTTAGTTTTCCTCATTGTTAAAGCAAACACTGTAACAGTTTGTCTTAAACAATAGGAATTTGGTGGCTCATAGTTTTGAAGCTAGGAGAAGTCCAAAACAAAGCACCATTAAAGTAATGCTTTTTCACAAAAGATTGTGGCATTCTGGGACTGACTGCAGATGATCCTTGGTCCTTAGCTTTTCTGTCACATGACAACATACATGGCAGGCTCTCCTGGCTTTTCCTTAGTCTTCTAGGTTCCATTGGCTTTCAGCTATGGTCTGCTCCCTTTGTGGCTTTCTCTGTGACCTTCTCTACAAGCCCTTCAGTAATAAGTTTAAGACCCATTCTGAGTGCCTTGGGCAAGACCCTAATTGAAGTAATCTCATCAAAAGATCCTATTTACAATGGGTTCACAACCATAGGAATGGATTAAGTTTAAGTACATGTCTTTTGAGGGAACATAGCTCCATGCTACCATAATATCAATCATAAATGAAATTTCTGTTGAAGTGGAGTAGCTTCTGTGACTAACAAGAAAGTGAATTTTTCAGTAATCAAATGGCTGTCTCAAAACTTATGCTTGTTTGGCATCTGGAAGCAGAGAGACCTACAATGACCAGCCTTATATTGACCCACTTCATCAGAGACAATTATCCATTTTTATTAATAAAATAAAAAATAATAAAATGTTGTCCAGGTTAAAAATTCAAAGAACATACCCTAGTAATGGAAGCAGAAAAAAAGGTGTCTCTGATTCATTAAGCATTTAGTGAACATCATTAATCTTAAGCACATGCTTAAAAAGGAAGGGCTCACTGAGACAGAATATGATATCTTCTTTATTTCCTCTTAGAAGGCCCTTATCAACTTCCCCTTAGTATCCACAGAATATATTCACAGATAATAACTACTGTCTTTGCTCCAGGTCTCCAGAAAATAGAACTTGAGGCAAAAATTAAAGTACTTACACTTTAGCAGTATGGGCAAATCCAGGGCAGGGAAGATGAAGAAATAAAGAGAAGTCAGATGAGGAAATATGCAAAGTAATGTAATGAGAAGCAGAACCATACTGGCCAAGGCTTTAAAAGGGATATGGTAGGCCACTCAGCAAGTGTTTTTACTTGTATTTGTGCTTCTCTAGAAAGTCTGGAAGAAGAAAACATACTGGAGTAATCTATAGAAAGTAGAAATAAAGTGATGCCTATTTGCTCTGTTTTCTTCCATCTCTCTTTTCCTATTGGTCAATGTATTAGTCAGGGTTATCTAGGGAAACAGAACTGAAAGGAGATATCTGTAAATGATATGAAATTTTGTAAAATTGCCTAATGCTTCCATGGGGATACACAAATCCAAATTCCTCAGGGCAGGCTGCAAACCAAGGGCTCTGATGAAAGTCCTTCCCAGGAAACACTAGCTGTCTGAAGTAGAGATGGAAATTCTCTCTCTGAATCACTCCCCTTTTAAGGCCTTCAGTTGATTGGATGAGATGTCACTCATTGCAGATGGCAATCTCCTTAGTTGATTGTAGATGTAACCAGCCATCTATGCAATCAACTCACTGATGATTAGAGTCCATGAAATATCCTTGTAATACAATTAATGCTTGCTTGACCAGGCAGCTGACCAGACAGCTGGGCACCATTACCTAGCTGAGTTGAATCCATCTCAGTCAGGAATCACATCACGGAGATCTGACCCCCACATTTCCAAAACCTGTTATCAAACAATCTTGACCATGCAAGTCTGGAGGCAACAGGGTATGTATAGGTCACAGTGTATGCCATCTGTGGGATATGCAGCTTTTGGGGTTCAACTTGGAATCCAGCCAGATTTGTGGAGCTTTTCAAAGCACAGGCAAAAAAGGCATAATTGTAAATCAGGACCTCAGAGAAGCATTTGGAAAAAAGACGCAGTCTAAGGAAATTAAGAGAGTACAAAATGCTTTTGTACAATTCCTTACCATTCTGAGTTTACAAAAGAAAAAATAATAATAATCCCATATTTTCTATCTTCTGGGGTAAAAATAGATCACAGTGTATGTTTTTGAAGCAAGTGAAACTACTTTGCCAAAATAATCTGTCATATGAATTCTGTTGATTATTCTAGCAAAATAACCATATCTATTGTGGTTGCTAAATATTTTAATGTATTTCTTAACATAAAAATTACTGAATCTAAGATTCAGGAGATGGTGGGAATGGAGAAGACTAATTTTTATTTTTGCTAAATTCTCATGTACATTTCTGGAATTATTAGTTACCTTTTTGGGGGGAGGATATGCAGAGAAAGACAAAATTTTTAAAAATCCTTTTCCTAAATGAAATTAAAATATTTCTTCTTTCATACATTCATGATGAAGAGAAATGATTTCTCTTTTTTTGATATTGTTGACTTGCTTTCTGAAATCAACAAACCATCCATTTCCAGACACATCTGTTTTTATTTCATGGACTGATAATGTAATTGATAATTACTACCATGATCAAATTCATGGTGATGCCCAGGTTAAAGATTTGCCCCCCCAGTGGCTAATAAGAATTGGCATGATTCTAATTTCATCCATTTTCAAACATTCTAATTTCATTCCAAAAATACAGCAGCAACATATTATAAAGCAGAGTAAATGTCATTTAATAGATTCATTTAATAGATATTTACTGAGGTTCTATTACATGCCAGACACTGTCTAGATGCTGAGAATATATCTTTGAAATAAAGACAACATCTTTGTCCTTAAGAACTTACATGAGGTTGGAATTTAAAAAGTAAATTAATAAATATAAAACTTGTAAATGGTGATAAGTGCTATGAAGAAAAACAAAGCAGGGTTTGAGAAACAGAGATTAATTGGAATATTATCTGGGATTTTCAGGCAAGTCTTCTCATTTGAGCTGAAACCTGAAGGAAGAAAGGGAAAGGGCTCTGTGGATATTTGAATATAGAGCATTTCAGGCAAAGGGGAAATCAATTCCAAATGTACCGTGATGGGAGAAACCTTACTGCATTCAAGAGACATCTCAGAGCCCAGTGTGGCTAGAGAGCAGTGGATAAAAGGAAGAGTAGTGGAAGATGAAGTAAGAGAGTAGCCAGGGTGGGATCTGATAATGTAAAGCCTCCTAGTCCATCATGAGTATCTTGACTTTTACTCAGAGTGACATAGGAAGACAATGAAATGTATCATATAGAGAAGTGAAAACATAAGACTTACTTTTTAACATTCCAGTTATTGTCTTAGCTGACGGGCTGACTAAAAGATGGATGCATGGAGACCAGTTCATGGTATTGTTTCAATAATACAATTGATGATGGCTTAAAATAAGCAGGTAGCAAGGAAGATAGTAAGAAATAGTCATATTCTGGGTATATTTCAATGAAAGAGCCATCAAGATATAATAATGGAATGGAAATACAATTTGTTTTTTATTTATTTATTTATTTATTTATTTATTTATTTATTTATCCCCCTCTTGCTGCTTGTGCTCGCTGGGTCAGCCAACCACGCCGTGCGGGCGGGCTTGCCTTCACCAGGAGGCCCCGGGAACCGAACCCGGGGCCTCCCATATGGTAAACGGGAGCCCTACTGATTGAGCCACAGCCGCTTCCCTGGAAATACAATTTGAAACAAAGATTGAAGTAAAGAACACACAACTGTAAAAATTGAGTTACCATTCAATGGAAAGGAGAAGAGTGGGATGAATTGGTTTAGCACTAATAATTAAAAGATTTATTTAGGAAATATTAAGTCTGAGACATCTTTTAGATATCTAAGCAAAGATACACATTAGCCAGTTAAATAGACAGTTCAGGATTAATGTCAAGATTGGATGAATATAGATGGTATTCATATAGATGGTATTTAAAGCCACTAGAGTAAATGACATCAACAAGTAAGTGAATATGGATGATCAAAAAAGAGGTTTGGATACTGAGACCTGGAGCATTCCTACATTAGAGAATAAGGAGATGAAGAGGAATCAACAAAGAGACTGAGAAGAAGCAGCTATTGAAGTAGACAAAGTACTTGTTCCAGAAGAAAAGAAAACAAAGTCTATGAAGGATGAGGGCATGATTATCTAATATAAGAAGCCAGATCATCAACTAAGCATGAGGGGAAAGGAGGAGGTTTTGGAGGTTTAATGAAAGAGAGGATGATGTAACATAGTCATTCAGGGTATGGGGAGACTGATTACAATAGGAAAATATGGTAGCACAAATGGCCCAATTGAGATTTTTGGTCATGAATTTAAGGTGAAACCATTCCATGTAATTATTTGTTTTTCTTCAGCCTTGTTCAGCGGTACTGGAAAAAAACACTGGGAGTGGAATTTTTCTAAGACAGTGTTTTATGAAATGGTTAAATAGAGGAAAAGAGGCAAAGGAGTTGAACAGAGAATGACCTAAGTTGAGTTGGGAGTGAAGAGAAGGTATGAGGTAAGTAAAAGAGAGAAAAAAAATAACAAATGCAAGAAAGATAGGAGTTGTTAGCTAGTAAATAGGAAGCTTGAAACTAATATTTAAGGTAGGGGCTGGAATAATGTCAAGGTCTAGGCTATGGATATGTGAACAGTTGGTTAAAGCAAGGCAGAGAACAAAACCATTACAGGAAAGGAAGTCAAGGAACATACACCAGATGCTAGAAAGTCCATCTGTGTGGAATTATGGTAAGTGTAATATTGGAGTAAGAATAATTGGGACTGTTATTGAGGTAAAATCTCCAAGGAATAAGGATGCAATAAGGAGGAGTGGTGGTGCTTGATGGCATGATCTTCAAAGGAGCTGGGGATTTTTAGGAAGAATGGAGGGAGAGTTTGATGGGTTGGAAATTGTGTGAGATTGGATCAAAGTAGAACAGAGCTTTTTGGGAATGAGTGTTTGGATACTTCTTAGTGTGCGGTGTCTTCTGGTGACTTACATAAAGAGGGATCTAGGTCTAGGGATCAATAGCCTCTGAGGGATATTATGATTGTATCTATACACATTATAGGAAATGAGATTGGGTGCATCTTGCAGTAGCATGCAGATCTCTAGGTGTCCATGCCTTACCTATGTCCATAGCCTAGCCTAAGCAAAAAAGTGTTTTTATTTTAAAATATGTTTTTTATTTTTTCTAAAAGATACTTAGATTACATAAATTGTTACATTAAAAAATATAAGGGATTCCCATATGCCCCACATTCATTGCAATTGATGAACACATCTTGGAGCACTGCCAAGGATGGATTATATTTTATATTGTAATTTACACTGTCTCACTCAATTCTGTAGCTTATGGCAGGATATATAATGCCCTGTATCTGTCATTGCAATGTCATTCAGGACAATTCCAAGTCCTAAAACTGCCCCCATATTACACCTCTTTTTCCCTCTCCCTGCCTTCAGCACCTCCATTGGCCATGCCTCCACATCAATGATATAATTTTTTCCATGCTAAAATCACAGTAAGTCTATAGTAGGATACCAGTAAGTCCACACTAGTCCATATTTCATGCCCTAATCCTGAGGATTCTGGGATGGTGATGCCCACTTCACATCTAATTGAGAGGAGTTCGATCCCATATGGCTGATGGATGGGACTTGTTAGTTGCCCTGGATGAGTCCAATGAACTGGAGAGTAGGTGTTGCAACTCTGCTGAGGCCCAGGGCCCAGCTGGCACATGGACAGCCCAAAGATTCAAATCTCTTGGACACATACCTACCAACTCCAGAACCAACTATAGGTTCAAATAGAAGCGGCAGAAGAGGCATGTGAGAGAAGTCACAACTGAGTCCAACTCCGTCACACTTAGGAGCACAAACTCCAAAGTATGGCCCACTGGCAAGGTAAGAACTCCGAAGCTATCTGCCATGACCGTAAGACATGGGTGTCTCCAGAGCCCTCAGGAGACCCACTATTTGGGGTAGTATCTACTTTGGCAATCTATGAGATGGTGTTGAGACATGCAAAAGCGTTACCTCTGGGATGACCTCCCAACTCACTTTAAAGTGTCTTAGCTGTATAACTCATTGGTCTTTACCTTTTCCTACTTTTATTCAAGGTCTTTTTCCAGTTGTATTGCTAGTTGATGCTTGGTAGTAATTCCTCAGTGCCAGGGAGGCTCAACCCCGGGAGTCATGTGCCATGCTGGGGGGAAGGTAACATATTTATAGGCTGAGTTTGGCTTAGAGAGAGGCCACATTTGAGCAACAAAGGCTCTCAGGAGGCACCTCTTAGGCACCCCACAACACTAGACTAATTCTCAATTTCAAGAGCAAAGGCTTACAATCATAGTCATCAATATCAAGGGCCCCTTAAATGAACCATACTTCTTCACTAGTTATTGCCCCTGCACTTGGGGAATTATTGCTGTTCCATTAGAGAATGTGGCAGAACTCCCCAGGATGGGAATTCAATATTCTTTCAGTTATTATGTGAATCTCTACCCACTGTGATAATGTCCCATGAACATTTGAACACATTTATATATCTTATATGTAGGTCCAGGTGAACTTCCTCCCATGTATCCCCCATCACTGAAATCCCCACACCAATGATCCTCCCCTCCCACAGTTGTAACCCTTCTGTTGTCCGAAACTTCTTCAAAAATGAAGCCAAGAATATCGCCAAATACAATTAATAGGAAAATGAATGATAATGATAGGTTTAAACATAAGAAATAAGATACATAATAATTTAGAAAAAAACTAAAAATAAATTGAAATTTAAAAATTGGGATATTAAAAAAATAATGAAAAATATTTTAAAAAAATTTTTTGATGCTTTGCCTTTCATCACTGTAATATCTGTTGTCCTGTATGTACAGTGACGTTTTCTTCCATTTTTTCCCGTGTCTTACTTTATTTCATTTTGTTTTTAAAGAAGTTTTAGGTCACAGTAAAGTCACATACAGAATATAGGGGACTCCCATATACCCAACATCCTCCCCCCTTTCCCCCTTCCCTATTAATAACCTTTTTACATGTGGATGGTACATTTGTTACAACTGATGTACAAGAATTGAAACATAGCTACTAACCATGGTCAATGGTTTACATTATGGTTTATAATTTAGACCATGCACTTTTATAAATTTTTGATGAAATTTAACATGGCCTGTATCCATCATTGCAAGATCATGCTGAACACTTCCATTGCCCCCTAAATACTCCCTCTTCCATCTGTTCTATTCCTCCCTCTCCCTCCTCGCAGAGTCCACAGCTACCACAAGGCTTCAGTCCTTGAAGGACAAGATTCATAGTTACTTGCAACACCACTGAGGGCTTGACACACTGGTCTGTCCTCCCCTATTAGGAACTGCCCATGCTCTCGAGAGATGCCAACCCCTCTGTTTGAGAATATATCTGACCTCCCCAGGATGGGAGTCCAACTCCTTCCTGCCCATTATGTGGGTCTCCACCCACTGATACAGTACACTATGACAAAATGATCACTCGCACACTCCCTAGAAGCCTGCCCCAGGTGCACCCTGTTCTGAATGCCCCCTCATCCAACACCTTAAACCAGTAACTCTTCCTTGTCATATTGCCAAAAGAGTTTTCCCAACATTGTAGTTTTAACCACATACCCACCAATCTCCAGTGTTCATCTGCTCCCTCCCACAATCCTCCCCGCAATTCTATGGACCGACCAACCCAGCCTCCCCACCCTATGCCCCTGTCAAACTTGCACCGCCCAACCCAATAGTATCACTACACTCCTGTCATATCCTTTCACTGCACAACTACTCACTTCCACCTTATCATAGATTTCACCAGTGTGGACATTGGCTCACAAACTTCTTCTTCCTTTCTATTTCCTTTAAACCTATCTTCCAGACTCTAGCTCTCTGAGTCTGCTCGATTTGCTTAATTCATATCAGAGAGGTCATGTAATATTTGTCCCTCAATGTCTGGCTTGCTTCACTCAACATAAGGTCCTAAAGAGTCATCCATTTTTAGGACCTTCTTACCCAGCTGTATTCCTTCTTCCAGCTGAGTAATATTCCATAGTATATACACTACATTTTGTTTATCCATTCATCTGTTGATTGGCATTTGGGTTGATTCCAACTTTTGGCAATAGTGAATAATGCCACTATGAATGTTGGTGTGCATATATCTATTCGTGTCTTTTCTTTCAATTCTTCTGGGTATATACCCAGCAGTGGAATTGCTGGATCATATGGCAGATTTATAGTTAGTTTTTTAAGGAACCACCAAACTGTCCTCCACAATGGCTGGACCATTCTAAATTCCCACCAGCAGTGGATGAGGGTTCTCATTCCTCCACATCCTCTCCAACACTAACAGTCTTCTGTTTTTTCAATGGTAGCCAGTCTAATGGGTGTAAGATGATATCTCATTGTAGTTTTGATTTGCATTTCCCTAATATCTAGTGATGTTGAACATTTTTTCATGTGTTTTTTAGCCATTTGTATTTCTTCTTTGGAGAAGTGTCTGTTCAAATCACTTGCCCATTTTTTAAATGGGTTGTTTAACTTTTTATTTTCAAGATATAGGATTTCTTCATATATGCTGAATATTAGGCTCCTATCAGATATATGGTTGCCAAATATTTTCTCCCATTGGGTAGGATGTCTTTTCACTTTCTTGACAAACTCCTTTGATGTGCAAAGGTTTTTAATTTTGAGGAGGTCCCATTTATCTTTTTTTCTTTCACTGCTCATGCTTTGGGTGTGAAGTTCATGAAACTATTTCCTATTACAAAGTCCTGTAGATGCTTCCCTACATTATCTTCCAAGGTCTTTATGGTCTTGGCTCTTATATTTAGATCTTTGATCCATCTTGAGTTGATTTTTGTATAAGGTGTGAGATGGTGTTCCTCTCTCATTCTTTTGGATATGGATATCCAATTCTCCAAGCACCATTTGTTGAAGAGGCCATTCTCTCCCAACTAAGTGGGCTTAGTGGTCTTGTCAAATACCAGATGACTGTATATGTGAGGATCTATATCAGAAATCTCAATTCGGTTCCATTGGTCAATATGTCTATCCTTGTCCCAATACCATGCAGTTTTGACCACCATAACTTTGTATTTTACAGTCGGGTAGTGTGATTCTTCCAATTTCATTTTTCTTTTTCAATATGTCTTTGGCTATTTGGGGCCTCTTGCCATCCCAAATAAATTTCATAGTCAGTTTTTCCAATTTTGTAAAAATTGCTGTGTTTTATTGGAATTGCTTTAAATCTGTAGATCAGTTTAGGTAGGATGTACATCTTAATGATGGTTAGTCTTCCCATCCATGAACAGGGAATATTCTTCCATTTATTTAATTCATCTTTGATTTCCTTTAACAGTATTGTGTAGTTTTCTGTGTATAAGTCATTTACATCTTTAGTTATATTTATTCCTAAGTATTTGATTCTTAAATTGCTACGGTAAATGGTATTTTTTTTCCTTGATTTCCTCCTCAGATTGCTCATTATTGGTGTACAGAAATGCTACTGATTTTTGTACATTGATCTTATAACCTGTGACATTACTGAACTCATTTATAAGCTCTAGAAGCTTAGTTGTAGGTTTCTTAGGGTTTTCTATGTATAGGATCATGTCATTTGCAAATAGTGAAATTTTGACTTCTTCCTTTCCAATTTAGATGACTTTTACATCTTTTACTTGCCTAAGTGCTTGAGCAAGTACTTCTAACACAACATTAAATAGGTGCAGTGATAGTGGGCATCCTTGTCTTGTTCCTGATCTTAGATGAAAAGCTTTTAGGATTTCACCATTACATATGATGTTAGCTGTGGGTTTTTCATAAATACCCTTTATCATATTGAGGAAGTTTCCTTCTATTCCTGTCCTTTGCAGTATTTTTATCAGGAAAAGGTGCTGTATTTTGTCAAATGCTTTTTCTGCATCTCTAGAGATGATCATGTGATTTTTTTTTCTTTCGATCTGTTTATGTGGGGTATTACATTGATTGTTTTTTTTTTTTTTTACCGGGAGGTCCCGGGTATTGAACCCAGGTCCCTCCATATGGGAGATGGATGCCCAACCATTTGAGCCACATCCATCCCCCGTTGATTGATTTTTTTATGTCAAACCATCCTTGCATACTTGGGATGAAATCAACTTGATCATGGTGTAGCATTCGTTTAATGTGTTGTTGAATACAGTTAGCAAGTATTTTGTTGAAGATTTTACCATCTAGGTTCATTAGAGAGTTTGGTCTGTAATTTTCCTTTCTTGTGGCGTCTTTGTTTGGCTTTGGTATTAGGGTAATGTTGGCATCATAGAATGAGTTAGGCAATGTTCCTTCTA
Organism: Tolypeutes matacus; assembly: GCA_026826555.1. Classification (NCBI taxonomy): domain Eukaryota; kingdom Metazoa; phylum Chordata; class Mammalia; order Cingulata; family Chlamyphoridae; genus Tolypeutes; species Tolypeutes matacus. The sequence continues at coordinate 9,470,152 of JAKSZT010053887.1, read as the reverse complement.
CTTCTATTTTTTTTATTTTTTTATTTTTATTTTTTTTGAAGAGTTTAAGCAGGATTTGTGTGAGTTATTTCTGGAATGTTTCGTAGAATTCACCTGTGAATCCATCTGGTCCTGGACTCTTCTTACTTGGGAGGTTTTTTAATGACAAATTCAATCTCATTACTTCTAATTGGCCTGTTGAGTCATCAGTTTCTTCTTTCATCAGTGTAGGCTGCTTGTATGTTTCTAGGAATTTTTCCATTTTCTCTAAATTATCCTTCTTGTTGGCATGTAATTTTTCAAAGTATCCCCTTATGATACTCTTTATTTCTGTGGAGTCAGTGGTGACAACCCCTTCCTCATTTCTTATTTTGTGTATTTGCATATTTCCTCTTTTTTCCTTTGTTAGTATAGCTAAAGGATTGGGAATTCTATTGATCTTGAAGAACCAGCTTTTGTTTTTGTTTATTTTTTCTAGTGCTTTTTTATTTTCTATTTCATTTAGTTCTGCTCTAAACTTTGATACTTCCTTATTTCTACTTCCTTTGGAGTTAGTTTGTTGTTTTTTTTCTAATTACTCTATGTGTGCAGTTAGGTCTTCAATTTTAGCTCTTTCTTCTTTTTTGATATATGCATTTATGGCTATGAATTTCCCTCTCAGTACAGCTTTTGCTGCACCCCATAGCTTTTGCTATGTTGTGTTGTCATTGTCATTCATTTCAAGGTAGTTACTGTTTTCTTTTGTAATTTCCTCCTTAACCCACTGTCTGTCTATAAGTGTGTTGTTTAACTTCCATATCTTTGTGCCTAATCTGGTTCGCTGGCCCTTTCTGATCTCCAGCTTCATTCCATTGCAGTCATAGAAATTACCTTGTATAATGTCAGTCTTTCTGAATTCCTTGAGAGTTGTTCTGTGACCTAGCATGTGGTCTATCTTGGAGAATGATCCATGTGCACTCGAGAAGAAATTATATCTCAATGTACTTGGGTGTAGTGTCTGTATATGTTTATTAGGCCCAGATCTTCTAGTGTATTATTCAAAGTTTTTGTTTCTTTGTAGATTCTCTATCAAGATGTTCTGTCTAATGGTGACAATGGTGGATTAAAGTCACCCATTATATTTGTAGAGGCATCTATTTCTCCACTTAGCCTTTCTAGGGTTTGCTTCATGTATTTTGAGGCACCCTTGTTAGGTGCATAAATGTTTATGATTGTTCTTTCTTCTTGAAAGATTACCCCTTTTACTAATACATATTGTCCATCTTCATCTCTTAAAATAGTTTTGCATTTAAGGTCTATTGTGTCCAATATTCGTATAGCTACTCCCACCCTTTTTTGGTTGTGGTTTGCTTGTAACATTGTTTTCCAACCATTCACTTTCAACCTCCTTGAATCCCTGGGTCTAAGGTGGATTTCTTGTAGGCATCATATAGATGGGTAATATTTCCTTACCATTCTGCCAGTCTATCTCTCTTGACTGGTGAGTTAAACCATTAATATTCAGTGTTATTACTCTCAAATAATTACATATATTAGCCATATTGTCTTTGGGTTTATTTATGTCATATGTTGTGTTTCTTTCTTTTTTTTTTTTCCTTACACTTTATTCCAGCACTCTCTCTCAGGTTTTTTTCTTTTAACCTGCAGCACTCCCATTAGTATTTCTTGAAGGGCAGGTTTCTTATTGGCATATTCTCTTAATTTCTGTTTATCTGTGAATATTTTGATTTCTCCATAATTTTTGAATACCAGCCTTACTGGATAGAGAATTCTTGGTAGGAAGTTTTTTTCTTTTAGTACCTTAACTATGTCATACTACTGCCTTCTTGTTTCCAGGGTTACAGATGAGAAACCAGGACTTAATCATGTTGAGGTTCCCTTATATGTGATGATTCTCTTTTCTCTTGCTGCTTTCATTATTCTGTCTTTGTCTTAAGCACTGGGCAATTTGACAAGTATATATCTTGGAGTAGGCCTGTTGGGATTTATACTGTTTGGGGTGCGCTGCAATTCCTGGACATGTACATCCATCTCCCTCAATAGGGTTGGGAAATTTTCAGCTATTATTTCTTCCGACACTCCTTCTGTCCCCTTTCCCTTCTCTTCTCCCTCCCTTCTCCCTATAATTCATATGTTTGTGCGTTTTGTGTTGTCATTCAGATCCCTAAGTCCCTGCTGGATTTTTTCTATCTTTTTACCTATCTGTTCTACTATCTGTTTGATTCCAGATGTAATGTCTTCAACATCGATAATTCATTCCTCTACCTGTTCAAATCTGCTGTTATGGGCTTCCAGTGTATTTTTGATTACTTAGATTATGTTTTTCATCACCATCATACCCATTATTTTTTTATGTATGTTTACAATTTCTTCAGTATGTTCTCCCAATGTCTTCTTAATATCCTTAATCTCTTTCTTCACTTCATTAAGTTAGTTCATGATATTTGTTTGGACAGCTCTGATTAGCTGTTCCATGTTTGGCATCTCCTGGTATTTAGTTTGTCCGTTGGACTGGCCCATGTCTTCCTGTTTCTTAGTATGGTTTATAATTTTTTTTTTCGGTGTTTAGGCATCTCTGTCTTATTCACTTGATTAGTTTCTCTCTTTACTCTAGGGTTTTATTTGGTTGATGTTTTTGTGTGTGTGGTAAGTTTTCCCTTTGACACTTTGTTCCTCTAATTCTATTTCCTTGCTGTTGTCTATGTTTCCTTGAAAGAAAAAGATTGGGGCCAGAGAAAGGGAAATAGGTAAGAAGAGAAAAAGGATATTAGTAAAAGGTAGAAGAGGAATTGTATAAGACCTAGGAAAATGAATAACTCATGTCAGAAGTGCAGAAGAATAAGGATAAAAAACAATGAAATGAAAAACCTAATGGAGAAAAACATCTAGAATGAATTAACAGGCCAGACTGATAAGAATAGAAGGAAAGATAAAAGAAAAGATGATAAGAAAAAAACATTTAAAAAAGAAAAAAACAGAGAATAGAGGAGATAGGAATAAAAACAAGAAAAATTAAAGACTAAACAAAGAGAGGTGGAATGTAAGAACAAAAACAGAAAGCAGAAGATAGGACGATGAAGGAAGGAAAAGAATTAGTGTAGGTAGACAAAATTGGTATATAAAAAAAGAGGAAACAAAGGAAGGGGGAAACACAGAAGCAAGAATCAAGACAGCAGCACCTAATTTTAAAAAAATGCTGGGGGAAAAAAAGAGGGGGGAAACAAAGAACAAAAAACAAACACTCAAGTAAGCAATCAAACAAAAACTTAGGAAAAACAGCCTTCCCTCTTAAGCCCCTGAGATGCTTCTCAAGCTGCCAGTGTTCATCAATCAATTATCCTGTACCCTGCCCTCTGCAGGTTTTGAATCAGCTTTTAGTAAGTAAACTAAGTTAAATTTCAAAAAAGGAACCTTTAAAGAAAAATAAGAGACCCAAGAGAAGCTAATACAAAAATAATGTCTATGTGTTCCCTGTCCTAAAATATCTGCTGGGTATTTGATAACCCGGTGGATCACTACTCTAAGGAGAGCTGGAAATTGAACCAGGGACCTTGTATATTCAAAGTGGAGACTCCCCCACTGAGCTAAACTTTCTCATTGGGTCAGTTAGCTAGAGATTATCCAGTCACTTTCCCTAGAGCAGGTCTGACTCTTTGCAGTTGGGTAGATTCCTGATGATGAGGAGCCTGTCTGTCCCTGCTCCCTTTCTATTCTTATTGATTTCTCTCCCAGGGCAGCAGGACAAGATATCTGTGTGATTGGATCCCCGCTCACTTCTCCTGGTTAGGTTGAGCTCCCTTCTGAAATTCAAATGAGACCCTGGTATCCAAACTCACTGCAAAGAAATGACTCTCAACCCTCTTCCAGACCTCCCCCTCCTCCCAGAGGATCCTAAATAGGCCTTGGAAAGTTATTAAGTGCTTCCCACTGCCTGCCTCCCTTAGGGAAGTTGGAATTTTGATAGTTTTCAGCAATGTACTATTCAATTGACTGGCTCCACCCTCTCCCAGCCCAAGTTCCTCTCTCTCAGATTGGCTAGGTAAATCAGGATGCCTGAGCAGATTCACCTCTCCCCAATTCCCAGGGCCACCTTTTGTCAGCTGGTCTCCTCCCTAAAGTTCAAAGAGGGTCCAGGTAACCAAACCTACATAAAGGAAACTCCTCTCCACCCCTCACCAGAGCCCTCTTACTCCCAGAGAACTCTCCCTCTTGCTTGGTGGCTGGTGAGAGTCAGGGGGTTTGCAGCAGCCTTTTGCCTTGAGGGTGGGGATTAGCCACTCATCGTTTCCAGCCATCAGGGCAAGAATTTCACAGTTTCCCTTGGGCTTTTTATCTCTGTCCAGTTCCCTCCAGATTGATGCCTTGAAGCCTCCTGCTCTGTGAGTTCACAAAACAGCTCACTTAGGCAGGATCTTTCCCCTTCTCAGCTGTTTTTTGTGAGAGAGCTGGTGAGTGCCCACTTAAACTGACACCATCTTGCTCTATCTTCCAGCAGAAGGGCATTGGTGCCAGGAGCACAAGGGTCTCCAAGGGTATCTATTTTATGAATCCCAAAAAGAGAAAGATTATGTTTTAAATTAACCTATTCCTGTGGATGTGATACCCTTTGATTGCATTAAATTCAGTTAAGAGGCCTTAGATTACTTGATAATATCACTTTAGGGCTTTTGATTGGACTACAGTCAGTAAGGCATGAATCAGGTTGAGTCTCTACCCCTTGCTGGGTCTGATATAAACTGACACACTGAAAGAGACACACACAGACTCAGGAAAAGGAGGCAGCCACTTTTTATTCTGTCATTTGAGAGAAGACTAGAGATTGCTTAAGCACAAAGCTGCCAAGAGGTGGGGCCCATGGATCAGTTCAAAAGGAGATGAACCCTGCCATATGCCTGATAGCTTACAGGCTTACTTGGGAAGAAAGTAGAGCAGCAGAGACTGAGAGAGGAGGCCCAGTAAGAGATAAGCCCTATTCCAGGTTAGCTTACAGCTACAGAAAGGTGGAGACCTTGGCAGAGATTGGCAGCCATCTTGCTTTCCCACATGGTAGCTGACTTTGGTGAGAAAGCATCTCTTCTGGTACCTCAGTTTGGACTTTTCATGGCCTTAGAACTGTAAGCTTTTATCCCAAAAAATCCCCTTTATAAAAGCCAACCCATTTCTGGTACTTTACATCAACAGCCCTTTGGCAAACTAAAACAGCAACTCCTCCCCAAACCACAGCTCTTCTGATGGCATTATTGAGACAGAGAAGGACAGTCCCAATAATGCCATCATTGAGGAGGAGGCAGGAATCCACCACATGCTTATGTTTTTTACAAACATTAACAATTGAAAAATATTTACTACTGATATGTTGCTATCTTGCAGACAGTGGCATTGTTTCAGATGGAAAAAAAAAAACTATGGAAAAATACTACTGTAACCATCTTCAGACTGGTCATCTAAACCATGTGACAAAGAATTTGGGTTGCTTAACTATTCACTCCTCCATGAACAAGAGTAGTGAAGTTACAGACTTTATCTTTGTGGGAAAAAAATCTAAGATGGAAATCCCCAAATGGTATTATTATCTGGGGAACAGACAGTTTTGAATAAGAAAGAAATTTATCTTTATTTTTCTGGAATAAATTCCTTTTTAAAAATAACTTCATTGCTTTAGACATTTACAACATTATACTAAACAGACAAAAAGTGACAAAAGTCTCACACAATCAGAATATCTCTAAATATAATACCAGAATTTGGTGTGTCAAAATATTTAAGTCAAATCTTGTTACCAGCAAATACTCTTTCTAAAATTTGCCCCTTTATTGACTTGTAAAAAAGATGTTTACAAAAGCAAAGTGCATGTTTCGAGAACGCCACTACATAATGCATAGGGAGATACTGTAACTTAAATCTTGAATGTCTCCATTTGTGCTATTGACATACATAGGAACATGAGTTACTACAATCCTCAAAAAATTGCTGAAAGCCTGCAACATATATAAATTGGCAATGCTCTTAATAGACTTGGGAGAAAATTATTTTTAACCCAAGTGATCTCTCTTTTCCTGGTTGCATTTAGACTCTTTTTAGAACTGAATAAAAATTACGTATAGTCCAAGGACCCTTATATGGCCTTCTTGGATGTGTATACGTACTTTATTTTATGAGCATCATTCAGGTTCTCTTAAGCCACTGATATTCCTATTGTCTAAGAATTAAAGGAAGCATAATTTCAAATTGCTACCGGTATAAAAAATATTTCATTTTTTCTAAATTTTTATGTTCTTGATTAGATAAGAAATTGAGCATCATTTTAAATATATATATATTAATATTCAAATTTGCTCTCCTCTAAATTGTTAATATACTTTTGGTAGGTTGGTTTTGTTTTGTTTTGCTTTGTTTTTTACCTTTAGGAGTTATTTTAAAATAGAGTTGCTTTTTCAATACATAGATAAAAATTTCCTTTTTTTATCTTTTTGAGGTACCAGGGCAGGGAATTGAACCCAGGACCTCCTGTATGGGAAGCCTGTGCTCAATCACTGAGCCACACCAGCTCCCCATTTCTCATTTTTTAAACTTTGTATTAATTTATCTGTGTTCCTTCGTGACTTCTTGACTTGTTTAAGAAATTCTCCCCTTCATGTTGTAAGAAAAGAGTCATAAACAAATAGTTTAAAATTTTGCTTTTCATCTTTGGATCTTGGATCCAACAGGATAATTTTGATGGGTACGGTTTGTGATTGGGAATCTCACTTTGTTTATACCATGTGCAAAGCCAGTTGACCCAGCACCTGTTACTACAGAACTTATATTTTCACTATTAATTTGTAATGTAGTATTTATCACACACTGTGTTCCCATATGGGTTTGGATATATTGTTAGGCTCTTTGTATTGACTCCTGTCCCAATTAAATAGTTTGTGGCTTTAAAATATGGTAGGTGATGGACCATGTCCTTCCTTTATTTTTCAGTTTTTCACAATTGACTTAGAATAACTTTTATCAGAACCCAAGACTTTGATGGCAATTGCAATAACTCTATAGATTAATTTAAGGGGGGGGGGATTGTTTACTTTCCTACTCATTAATATGATATGTATCTCCATTTATTCATTTCATTTTTATATCCCATATATTTATCTTTTATTTAGAAAATCTTTCATTAGATTAATTATTCTGAATCATATATTTTTATTATTAGTGGGCTATTTGTATTATATATTCTAATTAGTACAGCTGGCATAAAAAATGCTAATAATTTTGATATCAAGATATCTCAAACATACTAAATTACCTTATTCATTTTAAAAGTTTTTCTGTGCATTTCCTTGGAATTTCTATAGACCAACTCATTCTGTCTGCAATTAAAAATAAATTTCTAAATATTAATAAGTATTATGCTTACAATATATAATTGATAGATATATTTTCAAAAAACTCTTATTTGGTGTTAAGTTATTCATGGTTGTTCCTTGTGACTCTTAAATTTCTACTGTAACTCTAATAACAGCCTCCTTTTATTTTCTAATATTGATTGTTTGGGCTATTCTGACTTCTCTTATATAGACTTTATATAATTTTTGCATTTTATGTCTTCTTAAAAAAAACAGTTTACAGTTTTTAGATCCTCTCTTTGATTTGCTTGTTTTCTACTTTGTATTTTGGTTGTTCTTATCTTTATAATTGCTGTGTCTTAATAATTGGATGCATTTCCTTTATTATTATTGCCTTCACCTAGCTTCTTAAGATTATCACTTAACTCATTATTTTTCTAATATCCAAATGCATGACAATAAAATTTCTAATTAGCACTGTAATGATTACCCACACATTTTGATATGTTAAAAAAAAATGTTTAAAAGCCTTGGGATTTCCGTTGTGATTTCTTCGTAGCCTGTTATTTACTGTGTGTGTGTGTATTTTAATTTCCCTGTATATGTTATGTTTTGTCGGTATTTTTAATTTTTTTATTAATGATTTCTTATAACTGCATTGTGGTCAGATAATATAAACTCTGCTTTTTTGGAGGGTTAAGACCCCTTGTGGTTTGTACTGATCTTTTTTTTTAAGGTTTTTTTTTTTAATTCCCTCCCTTCGCTGGCCTGTTTTGATGGTTGTTTTTGTTTGTTGTCTGTTTGTTTTTTTCTTCTTTAGGAGGCACCATGAGCTGAACCTGGGACCTCCCATGTAGGAGGCATATGCTCAACTGCTTGAGCCACATCCACTCCTTGCTTGTTTTTGTTTTTGCTCATTGTCTGCCCATTGTTTGTCTCTCACGTAACTATGGGCATGCACAAGTCCAGGTTCCGCAGGCAGGCTGCAAACCTGGGGCTTTGATGAAAGTCCAATGAAGGTCCTTGATGAGTTTCCGGGAGACATTGAATGCCTTTTAAGGCATTCAAGTTAAAATTGGATAAAGCGTCATTCATTGCTGACAGCAATCTCCCTGGTTGATGTAGATGTAATCAGTCATATATGTAGTAAACTCTGATGACTAAAGCCCATAAATGTCCTTATATTACAATTAGCCCAGTGCATGCTTGACCAAACAAGTGGGCACAATTACCTGGCTGAGTTGACACTTTAGCCTAGCCATGACATAGGTAGATAGACAGGTAAATAGATAGGGCTGTAAACTACATTGTTTATACTTTCCGTAGCCTTGGTAATATTTTTTTGCTCAGTAAGCATCTTTGAGATATATTTTAAAGTTTCCAACTGTGATTTTTGGATTTGTTCATCTCTTCTTTCTGGCAGTTTTCACTTTATATACTTTAAGTGTATATTGTCAGAGAATCGCAATTCATAAATTTTTTATGTATTGGTGGTTACTTTATTATTACATAGCATCTCCATCTTTGTTAAGGCTTTTGCTTTAAATTCTATTTAATAATTCAGTTATTTGGTACTACTATAACAGCTTTCTTTGGATTAGCGTAGTCAACAGATAAGTATGTCATTTTTGCTCCTTTGTTTTCTTCAGGTCCTTTTATTTCAAACTTCGTGCATGATTTGGTTTTATTTCTATCTCTTAAGAACAGCATTTAGTATGATATTTTAAAATCCAATCTGATAGAATTTTGCATTTTGATAGATGAGTAGATTACTGACATATTTAAACATGCCTGGCATACTTTTTTAAATTTCCTTTCTTCTTTGAATTTTCTATATTCTTTTTCTTATTTTCTTACCTTTTGATGCAGTGATAAAGATTTTTTAAAAATACCTTTTTCATGTTTTGCTTTTTTGGATTCATCAATTGTATCCCTATTCTTTTTCTGGTTAACTTAATGTTTTAGATACATAAAACAATATAATAATTCTTGATTTCTCTACATTTCTTTTCTTTATTATTATCAACATTTTTTTGTTTGTAGGCAACAGGAAAGGTTAGAGAACTTGAATTAGCCTGTGTTACTTGACAGCAAGTCAAGCCCACTTTCAGTTAAGTTGAGTATATACCCTAAATTTTAGATTTTTCTAACAATTTAAAGCTATTATCTCTTTCTACCTCTCAAACAAGACCTCATCTTCTGCATTATTTTATCCACAATTTTAGTTTCAGCTTCTTAAAAAAAATTCAGTAAAAATTACTTGTTTTTCAACCACATTTATAAACATATTTTTTCTTTTTCCTCACAATTGTTTCTTGCATTCCACTCCTTCCATCTGGATACACTTTCTGCTGCAGTAAATCCTTCAGAATTTTTTCGGCTATGGTTTATAGGTGAAAATTTCATTACTTGTTTGTATTAAATATGTTTTCCTAGTGCCCTTACTTTTTTTTTTTAATTAGAGAAATTGTAGGTTTACAGAACAATCATGCATAAAATACAGGATTTCCATATACCATCCTATTATTAACAGTGCATTAGTATGGAACATTTGTAACGATTGATGAAAGCACATTTTTATAACTGTACAATTACCTATAGTCCATGGTTTAACTTAGGGTTCACTGTGTAGTGCAGTTTAATGGACTTAAAAATTGCTTTTATTCTGTTACCATATATACAACCTAATATTTCCCCTTTTAATGACCCTCAATACTTCAGAGCTGTTATTTATGTTCACAGTGTTATACTACCATCGCCACCATCCATTACCAAAATATTTCCATCACTCCAAATAAGAACCCTGTACATTTTAAGCCTAACTTCCCATTCCTTAACCCCACCCATGCCTTGGAAACCTATATTGTAGATTCTGATTTCATGAATTTGCTTATTGTAATTATTTCATATCAGCAAGGTCATATAATATTTGTCTTTTTCTGTCTGGCTTATTTCACTCAACCTGATGTCTTCAAGATTCATCCATGGTGTCACAAGTTTCATAGCTTCATTTCTTTTTACGGCTGAATAATAATCCATTATATGTATATACCACATTTTGTGTATCCATTCATCATTTGATAGACACTTGGCTTGCTTCAATCTTCTGGCAATGGTGAACAATGCCACTATGAACATCATTGTAAAAATAAATATCTGTTCAAGTCCCTGCTTTCAATTCTTTTTGGGTATATCCCTAGTAGTGGGGTTACCGTGTCATTTGGTAATTTTATACTTAACTTTCTGAGTTACCACTAAACTGTCTTCCACAGTGGCTGTACCATTTTACATTGCAACAAGCAATAAATTAGTGTTTCTATTTCTCTGCATCCTCTCCAACACTTGTAAGTTTCCATTAAAAAAAAAAAAAAATAGTAGGGGACGGATGTGGCTCAAATGGTTGAGCGTCCGTCTCCCATATGGAGGGAGCTGGGTTTGATCCCCATGACCTCTTGGTAAAATAAAGAAAAATATAGAAGGCATGTGGGCTTGCCAGGCCCCAAGAGTGGGCGCCTGGCCAGGCCCCATGTGTGGGTGTGCCAGGCCCCGCCGAGCCATGCAGCAAGATGATGACCTAACAGAAGAGTGACACAAGGGAGAACCAAGACAAGGCATGCTGAAAAATCAAGAACTAAGGTGGTGCAGGTGGTAGGACGCCTCTCTCCCACATCAGAAGTTCCCAGGATCGAATCCCAGTGAAGACAGGAGGAGAAGGATGAGAAGAGAGGGTGGGAAACAGACACAGAGAATCGCCCAGTGAATGGACACAAAAAAAAACAGCAAAAACGGAGGGTGTTAAAATGGATAAAAAGTAAATCTTAAAAAAAAAAAAATAGTAGCCATTCTAATGGATGTGAAATGATGTCTCATTTTGGTTTTGATTTGCATTTCCCTGATGGCTAATGATCCCAAACATCTTTTCATGTGCTTTCTCGTCATTGGTATATCTTCTTTGGAGAGATGTCTGTTCAAGTCCCCTACTGTTTCTTCCCTTGTCTTAATCAGGTTTTTGTTTTTTTGTTGTTAAGCTGAAGGATTGACTTTTATATTCTGGATATTATACAGTTATCCAAAATGTGATGTTCAGATATTTTCTCCCATTGTGTAAGTAAACAGTTTACTTTCATGATAAAATCTTTTGATGCACAAAATTTTTTATTTTGTTGTGGTCCCATTTATCTGTTTTTTCCTTTTGTTGCTTGAGCTTTGGGTATAAAGTCTTTGGAATCATTCCTAACACAAGGTCCTGTAGATGCTTCCCTACATTTTCTTTTAGGAGCTTGATATTTCTGGCTCTTACATTAGAACTTTGATCCATTTTTAGTTGATTTTTTACATAAGGTGTGAGGTAACATTCCTCCTTTTTATTGAAAATAGAGATACAGTTTTCTCAGCACCATTTGTTGAAGAGACTATTCTTTTCCAATTGAGTGGTCTTTGTCAAAAATCAGTTGGTCATAAATGTGAGGGTTGATTTCTGACCTCTTAATTCAATTCCATTGGTCTATATGTCTGTCCTTGTGCCAGTACCATGCTGTTTTGATTACTGTGGCTTTGAGTTTTAAGATCAGGATGTGTGAGTCCTCCAACTTCATTCTTCTTTTTCAAGATGGCTTTGTCTAATCAGGCTCCTTAGCCTTCCATATAAGTTTGATGATTAGTTTTCCATTTCTATAAAGAAGGTTGTTGGAATGGGATTGGGACTACATTGAATTTATAAATAGCTTTGGGTTAGGCTGATGTATTTACAATGTTTAGTTTTCCAATCCATGAACACTGAATATCCTTCCATTTATTTAGATCTTCTTTGATTTCTTTTAGGAATGATTTACCATTTTCTGTGTACAAGTCCTTTACATCCTTGATTAGATTTATTCCTAGATATTTGATTCTTTTTCTTGCTATTGTAAATGGAATTTTTTCTTGATTTTATCTTTCAATTGTTCACTGCTTATGTATAGAAATATTACTGATTTTTAGGTGTTGATTTTGTTACCTGCCACTTTGCTGAATTCATTTATTAGCTCTAAGAGCTTTGTTGTGAATTTTTCAAGATTTTATGTACATAGGATCATGTCATCTGTACATAATGAAAGTTTTACCTATCCCTTTCCAACATGGTTGCCTTTTATTTCTTTTCTCTTCCCTGATTGCTCTGGCTAAAGTTCCCAGTACAATGTTGAATAATAGTAGTTATAGTGGGCATCTTTGTCTCATTCCTGATTTTAGAGGGAAAGTTTTCAGTGTTTCAACATTAAATAAGATTGTTAGGAGGGGGATGTGGCTTAAATGGTTGGGCATCCATCTCCCATATTGAGGGACCTGGGTTCAATCCCCAGGACCTCCCTGTAAAAATAAAGAAAAATATAGAAGGTGCGCAGGCCGCCAGGTCCCGCAAGCGGGTGAGCTCCCCAGGCCCCGCGCATGGGTGTGACACCAGGCCCCGCGAGCAGGAGAGACACCCAGGCCCTGCATGCAGGTGAGTCCCCCAAGCCTCATGCATGGGTGTGCCCATCAGGCCCAGCAAGTGGGTATGCCGTCAGGCCCCACTGAGCCACGCAGCAAGATGATCACATAACAGGAGAGTGACACAAGGGAGTACCAAGATGAGACACGCCAAAAAAACAGGAACTAAGGTGGCACAGGTGGTAGGATGCCTCTCTCCCACATCAGAGTTTCCCAGGATCAAATCCCAGTGAAGACAGGAGGAGAAGGGTGAGAAGAGAGGGCAGGAAGCAGACACAGAGAATTGCCCAGTGAATGGACACAAAAACAAGAAAACCAAGGGTGAGGTTAAAAATGGATAAAAGTAAATAAATAAATAAATAAATCTTTTTTTAAAAAAAGATGCTAGCTGTGGGGTTTTCATATATGTGCTTTATGATGTTGAGGAAGTTTCCTTTTATTTCTAATGTTCTAAGTGTTTTTACCAAGAAGTTTTGCAGGATTTTACCAAATGCCATTTCTGCATCAATTGAGATGATCATGTCTTGTTTTTTTTTCCTTCATTCTATTAATGTAGTATATTGCAGTGGTTGTTTTTCTTCTGTTGAACCACCTTGCATACCAGGAATAAATAACACTTGATCATGGTGTATAATTCTTTTAACATGCTGTTGGATTCAATTTGTTAATTTTTGCTGAAGACTTTTTTTTTTAATCTATATTCATAAGAGATATTGGTCTGTAATTTTCTTTTCTTGTGGTATCATTATCTGGCTTTGGTATGAGGTAATGTTCACATCATAGAACGAATTGGAGACTGTTTCTTCTTTTTCAATTTTTTGGAAGTGTTTGAGCAGAATTTCAGTTAAGTCTTCTTAAATGTTTGGTAAAATTTCCCTGTGAAGCCATCTGTTCCTAGGCTTTTCTTTGTTATAAGGTTTTTTACTATGACTCAATCTCTTTACTAGTAATTGATTTGTTTTCATGTTCTATTTCTTCTTGAGTCAGTGTAGGTAGTTGTGTGTTTCTAAGAATTTGTCCATTTCATCTAGGTTATCTAATTTATTGGCATTCAGTTTTTCAATGTTTTCTCTTATACTCCTTTTTATTTCAGCAAGGTTAGTAGTAATGTTCCTGTTTTATTTATAATTTTTGTTATTTTTACCCACTCTTTTTTCTGTGTTAGTCTAGCTAAATGTTTGTCAGTTCTATTGATCTTTTCCAAGAGCCAACTTTTGGTTTTGTTGAGTCTTTCTATTGTTTTGCTGTTGTTGTTCTCTATTTCATTTATCCCTACTTTAATCTTTGTTATTTCCTTCCTTATGCTCATTTGGGTTTAGTTTGCTTTTCTTTTTCTAGTTCTTTCAGTTTTGAGTTTAGGTCTCTGATTTGAGAGTTTTCTTCTTTTTTAATGTAAGCATTTAGATCTATAAATTTGCCTCTCAGCACTGCTTTTGCAGCATCCCATAAGTTGAGGTAAGTTGTATTTTCATTTTCATTTGCCTCAAGGTATTTCCTAATTTCCCTTATGATTTCCTCTTTAAACCATTGGTTGTTTGTATATATTATTTAATTTTCACATATTTTTATTTTTCCATTTCTCCCTCTGATTTTGATTTCGAGTTTCATTCTGTCATGGTTGGATAAGATACACTGTATGAGTCAATGTTTTTTATTATATTGAGAATTGTTTTGTCACCTAAGATATGGTATATCTTGAAGAATGATCCATGTACACATGAGAAGAATATTTATTCTGATGTTATTGGGTGAAGTATCTCTGTTAGGTATAGCTCATTTAGAGCACCATTCAAGTCTTGTATTTTCTTATTGATCTTCTGACTGGATATTCTTACTATTATTGAAAGTTGTGTATTAATGTCTCCTACTATAACTATAGAACCATCAATTTCTCCCTTCAAATCTGTCAGTATTTGGTTCATATATTTTGGGGCTCTGCTTTTAGGTGCATATATATTTATAATTATTACATCTTCTTGATGACTTGACCCCTTTATCAGTATATAATGACCATCTTTTTGACCTCATAACTGTTTTTGACTCAAAGTCTATTTTAATTGATACAGTATAGCAACCCCAGCTCTCTTTTGATTATTACTTGCATGGTATATATATTTTTCCATCCTTTCACTTTCACTCTACTTTTATCATTGAATTTAAGATGAGTCTCTTACAGATAGCATATAGTTGGACCATGATTTTTTTATCCATTATATCAATTTGTCTTTTGACTGGAGAGTTTAACCCATTTACTTTTTTTTTTTTTTTTTCCGTTTTGAGAAGGTATTGGTGAATGAACCCAGGACCTTGTATATGCAAAGCAGGCTCTCCACCACTGAACTTTACTCTCTCTGCAACCCATTTACTTCTAAAGTCAGTACTGAGTGAGCAGGACTTTCTCCTGCCATTTTTCTATTTAGCCTTTTTATGTCTTATACCTTTTTTCCCTCTCAATTCTTCCTTCACTGGCTACTTTAATATCTATTGGATTTTTTGTTTTGTATACAATATTTCTATTTGGATATGTTTTTCATATATTTTCTTTGTGGTTACCATAGGATTAAAATTTAACATGCTAAAAACATAACATTCATATTTGGTTTGATACCAATTTGACTTCAAAGCATACATATACATTTTACCTGTACCCTCCCATACTTCCACATTTTTTGTATTTGTTACAACTTATGTCTTTATATATTGTATGTCCAAATCCACAGATTTATCATTACTTTTTATGCATCTACATTTTAGCACCAGTAGGAAGAAAGAAGTAGAATTATATACCAAATAATACAATACAATAATACTGGCATTTATAATTATCCAAATAGTTACCTTTTCCAGAGGTCTTATTTCTTTATGCCCCATTGAACCATTGTCTAGTGTCCTTCCTTTTCAGCCTGGAGAATCCCTTTAGCAGTGCTTGTAAGGCTGGTGTAGTGGTTATAAATTCCCTCAGCTTTGTTACCTGGGAACATCATAATATCTCCCTCATTTTTTTAAAAAAAGTTTCATTGGATATAAAATTCTTGGTTAGTAGTTGTATTCTTTCACCACTTTAAGTATTTCAATCCACTGCTGTCTTGTCTCCATGGTTTCTTTTTTTTTTTTTTTTTTTTTTTTTTTTACCAGGAGGTCCCAGGGATCGAACCCGGGTCCCTCCATATGGGAGACAGACACCCAACCAGTTGAGCTACATCTGACCCCTCTCCATGGTTTCTGATGAGAAATCAGCACTCAATCTAATTGGGACTCCCTTGTACCTAACATGTTGCTTTTCTCTTGTAGCTTTCAGAACTCTCTCATTCTATTTATGTCAAGAAAGTCTACCCAAGGTAAATGCAGTGTACTGAGTCCTCTCTGTCTTTTCTGGGCCTGTGTCTTGTCCTGGGGTTGGACTTGTTAGTTGTTTTGGAGTTTCCCTGTTTATAGGATTTTGAATACCCCCTCTATTTCCCAGGAGACAGATCTCCCTCTCCTGGGTATTTACAACAGGAAATCCTTTGCCCCAGGCTGTCATCCTCTATTGTTTCTTTCCTTTTCTCAAGTTGCTTTTTCGTGGAGGGCAAATTCGGGGGGGGGGGGGGCCACTCTGGAGAGGAGTTTCCCAAGTCAATCTTTCTCACCCAAAGCAGGACGAAGCGGGTGCAGACTGGCTCCAAAGTGCCATGTTATTGGTATTATAATTCTGTGTTCTTTCTTCTTAGATTTTATTTTTCATTCATGATCAGAAGTATACATATTTTAAGTCTTGTACATGTTAATCATACTTATGTCATCAAGAGTAATGTCTCCTGTTCAATGACTATTTCTCATGATTTCTTTTTTAGATTTTAGTGTAGGTGTTTCTTCAGTGGACCTTTCCTGGTTTCTTTGTTTTTGTTTCACACTTGTCCATGACTGACAGCTTTACTTTTGTCCTTACCTGCCTTCGTCTTTTATTGACAACCAGAGTTCTCAGAATGCAAAGACACTATGAATTTATTACCAAGCTAGTTGGGGCCTGGCCCAGCTCTGGTGGAGCAGCTATCTGTGCTTCTACCTACCTCTCTGGGCAACAGATTGATTTTTTGCAGTGGTAGCAGCTGTTTTTGTCTCTGAACATGGATGCCCTGGCATAACCCCCTATTACACACACTTTATTCTCTCACCATTTATTTTCAATCTTTAGGAGTTGAATTCATAGCCACTTCTGCCATCTTGTCCTGGAACCCAGAAGGCCTGTGGCTTACCCACACTTACTGCTATGTGTTTTTATTCTGCCTCTGGTCTTCAGAGATGTTTATCTTGCTTTTGAGTGTAACCATGTCTTTCTAAAATATATGTAATATATCATCTATCCTTCTGTGATATCTGTAGGAAGGGTTGGCAAAATATTCTACATAAACTGCCAGTGCTAAGTTGACCAGCAAGCTCATTGCAGGTAGCTTTATCTGAGTAAAGACCATTAGTAGCAATTGGAAATCTAAATACAAGCTTTACATGAAAGTAGTAAAACATCAATCTTTATGTTTCAGTTACAGTTCTGGGTGCCATTTTTTTTAGGTTGTAATGAACACCTGTGTGATATGAATTCAGAATATTAGTTAGTTTTTTTAATCCATTTGCACCCTGCTGACTGAAATTTCAAGAGTTTCATTCATATGACATAAGATTACAGATACACTTTTTTTCCAGGTAGATACACATCTCTTTGGATCAGATATGCCATTAAGCTAGTGAATCACTTATATCTTACCAAATTATTGTTAGTTTGTCATATTCTTTTCTGAGATCAAGTTTTGATTAGAAGGACAGAAAGAATATGAGGACACTCTGTCTGAGGTATAAATTTAGATGAGAAATTCTGTTGTATTGCAAAGAATTCTGGTCTGTGAAGCTGCAAGTAGGAGCATGACCATTTACATCTGTATCAACTTGGACATATTTTTAAGTTCTGTGAAGTTCAGTTTTCTCAGTTTCTGAAATGAGATTTTTATAAAGTTCCCATTTATCCCATATATGTGCTACATTTATGTAATATGTAATAGTTCCAATTATATAGTAGGTACTCAATAAGTACTAGTTCAGAGATAGAAAGTAAAAGAGAGAAAAGTGCACTGAATCTCAACGGAGTTGCAACACCTACTTCCCAGTTCATCAGACTCACACAGGACAACTAACAAGGAGATGATGATGGACAACAACCATCCCAAGGAACCAAGAGAGTCTATAACTTCAAGCAAGAGAGTCCCATCCATCTGCCCTATGGGATGGTCAATTAGAGGTGGAGTGGGCAACACCATCACCAAATCCTCAGGATTGGGAAATGAGCTATGGACTAAAATAGACTTACTGATACTCTACTATAGACTTATTGTGATTCTAGCAATGTAAGAAATTATATCATTGATGTGGAGGCAGTAGCCACTGGAGGTTCTGAGGGCAGAGAGAGGGAAAAACTGGTGTAAGATGGGGGCATTTTCAGGACTTGGGAATTGTCCTGAATGACATTGCAATGACAGATACAGGCCATTATATATCTTGCCATAAACTACAAAATTATGCGGGAGAGAGTATAAACTACAATGTAAACTATAATCCATGCTTATTGGCAATGCTCAAAAATGTGTTCATCAGTTGTAACAAATGTACCACACTAATGAAGGATGTTGTTAATGTGGGAAAATGTGGGAGGTGTGGGTACCAGAGCATCTGGGAATCCCTTCTTTTTTTTTTTAAGTAACATTTATGTCATCTAAGTAGCTTTTTAAAAATTAAAATTAAAAATATATTTAAAAAAAAAAGACAGAAAAGTGAAACCTGGAGTTCCTAAGAGGGTTCCAAATTCACCTACTTTAGTTTTGTCCTGGTCTGTCACACATACCATTAAGCTAATCTGAATTTTAAAAGTGAGGTCCTATTTACTGCAAAATTGGAATCTGATTATTCATTTTAGGGAACTCTTCAGGTGTGTAAATTTTATGATTGTGACTTCAAAGGAAAACAAGGGGGACGCGGCTGTGGCTCAATCAGTGGGGCTCCCGTTTGCCATATGGGAGGCCCCGGGTTCGGTTCCCAGGGCCTCCTGGTGAAGGCAAGCCCGCCCGCACAGCATGGTTGGCTGACCCGGCGAGCATGGGCAGCAAGGGGGGGATAAATGAATAAATAAATAAAATCTTAAAAAAAAAAAAGGAAAACAAGGCTTGGATTCATTAGTGATTTGTCACTGAAGTCAACAATTCTAAATAAATTCTTTATTATTGCACATTGATTATTTTCATTGACAATTAGTTTTAAGTGGAGACTGTGAATTAACACATCTGCAAAGAGCAAAACAAATCACTTTGCAAAATTATAAAGTAGGCAACAAAGGGCACCTGAGTTTGTTGCTAGTTAAAGGTGTTAAGTTTTATTAGTTCTAAGAGAAATATCATAACCCAGAATATTGCTATTGACCTAAATCTTAAATTACACATGCAGACATTTTTAAGCACACAAGTTAGTTCCAAATCCCACACTGCTCCTACAAACTAGTCACAATTAATTGCCATGTTATCAAAATTGAGCTAAAAGGATAGTAATAATCATGTCTTATATTTCCATAGTTCCTTGCAGTTTCCAAAGCTCTTTTATCTGATTTGAGCCTCAGAATAAAGCTATAAAGCAGGAATTATTACCTCCAGTTCACAAATAAAGAAACCGGGGTTAAGTAATTCAGTGCTCTTTCAACTATACCATAGTTGACAGAGGCTTATCAGCATTAACAGTGTTAACACAGCATCATCCAAACTGTGGGTGTTTAAAATTTTATTGCAGACTCTATCAGTAAAAGTTGTTGAAATTAGTTTTATACAATGTTTATTCAAAATGGTATTCTCAAGATTGCTTAGAAGATATATGTTATACACTACAATTAAAATTGTACCTATGCATACATACATATGCATATTTCTTAATCTCTGTCTCTTGAGAAAGTTATGCTTTACATTTTTATTTTGAAGATTTCTATTGCTTTACCACTTGTTAAATAATCCCAAACCCATAATAAAAGCAATTTATGAACATAATTTTGTACAATACCATAAAACGAAGCAACAAGAAAGGAAACACTCCTTATTATTGGTAGTATGACAAGTCCTGATATGTCTAAAATTATTTCATGAGACATCAGATATTTAGCTCAAATAAGCACACCAAAGGATTAAGCATGGGGCTTGCCTTAACAACAAGTTGAGATTCTTTTTGCTAGAACACTGCACTTGCATACCAGCATGTTTTAAATAAAATTTAGTTCCTCTTGGACAAAGGAACTTCATATTTCAGCTCTCCAGTGGGTCTTCAAAATTATTATTTACAATGAGATGCTGTTTCTCATATGTGAAGAACAGTAAAAATCATTTGTCTCTATTGCCCTTTCCCCATTTTCTTAAATTACCTACCCAGACCTTGTTCACCTTTGGTTTCCTTGGTTTTCTTCCACTATGTTCTTCCATCTGCCAATGTTCACTTTATTGAATGGCATATGTCAATACCAGTCTGAGAAAAGCATGCCTGCTACACCTAACAAGGTCAGAGCCACTATGCCACCTAGGCATCTCCTACCCCAACTAACAAATAGAAAAACAACAAACAAAACTCTGTTCCCTTTTCAGATGGTTAACTATGTCACCTGGGGAAAAGTTCTATTACCTGAAGCCTGGCATCACATTCTCTGTAAGGCTACATGATGATTTTCTTAGACTTCAGGCAGTTCTGCCTTCTTAGGTCCCTTTTTCCTTAACACATAAATATAGATGACAGAAATACATAGATATTGATATAGATGATATAAAGATATAAATTGAATTTTAGACCACAGTAGTATAAACATGAATATATTAATATGATATATTAAAAATATGTTCTTTGACTTAAAAGCTTATATTTTTCTTCTGATTTTAAAAGAAATTAAAATGTTTAATCGACCTCATAAGAGTATCGTGAACATCCCCATGCAAATGAAATGTAGGCCAAAAGTAATTAATTTGCCTAATTTCACACAAAAAGTTGGTATAACATTTATAGAGATGTTACAAGGTGCTGGAACTATCCTAAAATGTCTCATAGGCATCATCTCATTAAATTTATCTATTCCAAGAAGTGAGTGTTATTATTATCACTCCTATTTTACAAATGTGGAAACTGAGATGCCGAAGAATGAAGTGATCTGCTCAGTGTACCATGGGAAGTAGATGGTAGAGGCAGATCTGAACCAACGTTTGTTTCTGGATCACAAGGCTTATCCCTGTTGGTGTTTAATATGTTCTTTCAATGATTACGATGTATTAACATTATTTTTTACAATGTAATATGCAAGCTCCTCTTTTAAATATATCTTATTGCTAAAATGGGAAAAGAAAGAAAAATTTGCTTCCACTGTCTCACAGCATGAGGAGGAACAAGGAGCTCTACTTTGAGCCTGGTTTCAACCCACTTGCCTCCCTGCACCATCCACACACACTTGTGTGTGCCTTGCCCACCCACACGCAATCTTGCCACCTTTCTTCCCCCGCCTCTCATTGTTCCAGAACTCCACAGAATATTTGGTCACTCTTCCTTTTACTTTTAATTCAACAAATGTCACCTTCTAGACCCTATAGAAGGCACAAATAAAGGAGATCTGAGAAAGGCATATCAGGAAAAAATAATCATTTAAATTTCTTTCATTATTTTGACTAAGGGGTCCTATTAAGCCCCACTTTTGCTGATCTCTAAAATCTCATAGCCCCATACAACCTCTGTTCAACTAAAAAGAATGTGAACAAAAAGGATTTCATATTCCTTGTCAAAGTGAAAAGAGAGGAGACTACAAGAAGGCAGACTGGTAAGTGTGCTGGACTAAAAACTGTTACCAACTAATGGTCTGAATTTGTACAGCCTATTTGAACTTCATGGCCACTAATATTTTCCCAACTGCAACAAGGAGTTGCCTTGATATTTAATTCTTAGTTAAATGTGTCTAAACTTCTGTTCCTGTTCTCAATAGTTTTGTATTGCCTTAATTCATATGTTATGTTCTTAGGGTTGTTAACATGCCATAAAGGATGTTTAGCAAGTAATATCAGCTAGCTTTGAGAGGGGGAAAAAGAACAAGCAGACTGACCACTTATTTTGCTATGGTTCAACATATGTCTTTAGACATGCTCAAGGAGAACAGCAGTAAATTCAGATTATATTCATAAATGTCTTGAATACTATTAAGGGGAGGGTGCTGAATCAAAACATTTGAATTGATTTGCAAAGCTGCATTTTCCATCAAGGAGGTCCTCCCCAAACAAACACGGCTAGTATGTTGACGTTATTTTCACTAGGGTGTGTTGTGGTGACCAAAAAGCAGCACAATGCCAATTGTACTCATTTCCTCTTTCTATTCATGCCCATGCAGGCAGGAGCATCCTGCCTCTGGAGTGAAAGGCAAGATTGGGACAAACTCCTCTCATCTAGGAAAGGGAAGTCTTACTTTAAAAAATAAAAAATAAAAAACTATGCAAAGGTAATAAAGTCATCTTCACAAGGAATAACCAAGGAATATATAGGATCTTAAGAATTATTTTATTTTGATTTTTACCCACAATAAAAATAAATTAAAAAAAAAAAAAAAAAAAAAGAATTATTTTCTCTCTGAGTAATATGTAGAATTTCTTCCGGGGTCAGGCTTGTTTTAAAACTTTTGTATTCTCAACTATAATTTGAAATAAAATTCACATGGCGTATGGACTGGAAAAATTAGAGCATGATAATACTGTAATGATAATGATTTTCAAACTGTAACACACTGTGTATTGATGATTTTTTTTTTAAAGATTTTATTTATTTATTCATTTATCCGCCCCCTTGCTGCTTGTGCTCGCTGGGTCAGCTAACCACGCGGTGCGGGCGGGCTTGCCTTCACCAGGAGGCCCCGGGAGCCGAACCCGGGGCCTCCCATGTGGTAAACGGGAGCCCTACTGATTGAGCCACGGCTGCTTCCCTGTATTGATGATTTGAATGCAGTTTGAAGCCTAGGTTAGAAAAATCTGGGCTTTATACCTTCACATCAGTCATCCAAATGCTGGGGCTACTGAGTGACTTTTTTCATCAGAAAACCTTAGGGGCCACTCTGTTGATTCAAAATGGACCTCAGAACTGGACATACTTTCCAACTAGGCTGCCCTTCCCATTTAGCAGTTAACAACTTACACTCAGTCTTCACGATCATTCTGATTTCTTATCCTACCTGATCATAAAAGCTCATGTTTTATAATACATATGTATATCGAAATCAATTTGCAATCTGGACAAAACCATAATATGAATGAAATACTATTAGATACATAGATGTTTGCAAAGATAATCAGATGTTTAAATACAGATTGTGAGTGGCAGTATATTTTTAGCTATCATTGTACTCTGTATATTCTACATGTGAGGTACTATTTCAGAGCTGTGCCCATTGTTGCTATAAAAAAGAGGGTTGAGAAAAAACTAGTTTTCATGGAGAAAGTGTGAATTGCAAATCAAAATAAAACAACAACAACAAAGAGAAGGCAAAAAGACACTAAAATCAGAAGGATTTGGTAAAGAAAAATTGAGGTAAATTAATATCAAGGAGATAGTGCATTGCAAAAGAATTCTTAGTTTGCAATTCTATCCATATCGGACGGAGAGTCCCCTGATCCCAGTCTCTCTTCTCTTCTTGTCTTATTCTTTCTTTCTCATCTGCGGCACTGTTTTCACGGACCCAGGTCCTGTCCGGCGCGTGACCGGCAACATATGGACCTAACTCCCTAGTCTTTTGTCCTTCCTTGTGACTTAGGTCTCCACCTTTTTCTGTTTTACCCATTATTTTAGGGGCCATTCAGAAATTCCCTGACTTTCACAAGTTATAGACACTTTCAGTCAGAATTCATCTCACCCTCAATTTTTACATTGTCCCTGAGGCTTCTGGTACCACATTGATTTGTGCGCGTTTCCCTCTTCTGCATTCAATTGAAGGCAACATGGCTTATTCATCTCTGTGGTCCCCCAGCAGAAAGGTCATGATGAAGCTTTGAAGCTTTGTTGAGGTGAAATCAATGAAGTGAGTAGATTGAAATACATATTATAAAATATATAAATGGATCTATGAGAAGAAAAAATGCAACCTGAGATTAAGAGGTACTTGAAGTCAATGATTTTTTTTTTTAAATCTTTAAACCAGACCTATGAGAGCTTCACAGGGGTAGGATCTGAAACAAACATGAATTTACAAAGGTTATAGCATAGATGGCAAGTGCCTAATTTATGTATTAACGTTTTCCAAGCTAAACTAAAATTTGGACTGGGTTTGTCATTATGTATTTGTATACTCTTTGCAATTTTTGTGTTCCTGCAGTGTAAGAGTTTTGCACAGTGACTTCTGAGAGAATGGTGTGGCCAGGATCCCAAAGTTACAAACTTTCAAGGAGAAATTCTTAAGGTACCAAGAGAAATCAGGAATTTATTATTCAGAAAATGGTAGTGGACTCATTAAAGGGGCATTAGTCTGGAAGCTGTGTTTTTTCATTGTGGATGCTTGTGATTTGATTTTATTAACTCTTTGAAAACAGTTTTTGATGTTGACAACCAATATTTGACTAATTGCAGTATGAGCTTTAATTTTTTCCTGACTTTCTGCTTCTGATGCCTGGAGAATAGAGGGTCTACAACTATCAACATTCTGTTAGAGCCCACATGGAACCGTCCCCAGTGCTCTGGGAGGATATCTGGAGAGTTTTCCAATCTTTTTCGGCAGAATGAGAAAGAAGCATAGATTAAAACAGAAGGTAACGCCTCTCAGCCGCATGCACTTCACAGGCAGTCCTATCCTAAGCCAAAAGATATTAAAAGGGCAAAAGCGTGTATGTACCTTTTATTGCTACAGATATGAATCTTACTAATTTCAAAAAGCAGTCAGGTCTTATGTTGAGATGATAAAGAACAAACATAAAGGGAAAATAATGTTTCTTTCTTCCCAATGGAATAAACTAATGTTAAGAAGCAGCATATTGATTCTAATGGGAATGGAGCATGTTGTTTGGGACAGTTCCTCTTTAAAATAACAGGCAAATAAATTATCTTAATTATGTAAGCAAAATGTGCTCTTGCTTCCTTTTGGAAATTTCTCTTCCTAGGTGAACTACACTCCAGGACAGGAATGGCCTGTACTCCACCTCCTCTAATCAGATAAAATGCAAGATTCCTGTCTTCCTGGAAGCTGTTCCTGCCACTTCTGACCCAAGTAACTCTTTCCTTCCTGAATTCCTATTAACTACATCTGATTTGGGGATGTCTGAATACTTCTGCCTTGCTCCATTTTCTAATTAATTCCATTGTGTATGTGTCTTTTTTCCCAATAAATTAGTGTCTCAATAGCAGTAAGCATTCAATCCTAACACATTACTAAACAGAGCATGTGCTACACATACAGAATAACCAAAAAGGTCTTCATATGAGTAAAATTAAAATTATCTCAGTTCAAAGTCCAATCAATGTATCACTAAACCATCTTATTTTTAAACGTGTACGTATTTTCACTTTTTGAGTTCTTACATGTTTTTAGGCCATTCTGCCCCTGTAGTGGGCTGAATATTGCTCCACCCCCATGCATGTCTAACCAGAACCTCAGAATGTGACCTTATTTGGAAATGGGGTCTTTGCAGATATAGTTAGTTAAGATGAGGTCATACTGGGTTAGGGTGGACCTTAATCCAGTGCTAGCATCCTCATAAGAAGAGGAGAGGCCACTCTGAGACAGGCACACAGGGAGGAAGGCCATGTGACCTGACGGCACAGACAGAGATTGGGCAATGCAGCTAGCTACAAGCCAAGGAGCACCAAGGACTGCCCGGAGGGACCAGAACTAGGGAGAGCAAAGCAAGATTCTTCTTTAGTGCGCTCAGAGGGAGCACGGCCCTGCCAGCACCTTCATTTTGTACTTCTAGCCTCCAGAACTGAGAGAGACTAAACTTCTGTTGCTTAAAGCCCCTGTTTGTGATAAGTTGTTATGGCAGTGCTAGGAAACTTCATGGCTTTTGTGTTTTGTGTTTTTGTGGGGTTTTTTTTTTTTTTGAGCTTTTTATTTGGAAATAATCTCAAATGTACAGTTTGCAAAAATAATACAAAGCCCTTACAGAGAACTCCAACATACGCCCCCCACACCAGATACCCAGATCCACCAACTTTTAACATTTTGCCACATTTGCCATATCATTCTATCCATCTAGCTATCTGTCTGTCTCTCCATCCTTCCATCCATCCATCCATGTATTTATTTAAATATTTGAGAATGGGTTGTATACATCACACTCCTTGAGCAATACTTCAATGCAGATTTCCTAAGAACAAGGATATTCACTTATGTAACCACCTTAAGTACAGTCATAAAGTTCCCTTCATGGCTTTTTTTTTTTTTTTATCATGATCATATTTATTCACCTTAGGGCATATTTACCTGAAATTCACCTCCTACACAGCCTCCCTTTATTACTGTTACTACTGCTACCACCACCATCAGCACTATGCTTTTACTATAACTGCCAGCCCTACCACCAAGACCACCACCACTATCACTGCTGGTGCTCATTCTTCAGGACTCAGCTTTAGGCAATGTCTCATCAGGGTTAGTCAGCAAAACCAGGGTTTTCCGACCAGTTGCTGCAGCTTCATATGAGTTGCTGATAGGCTGAGGTATTGAGCCCTTTCGCTCAAGAGCTACCTAAGAGCAGGTCTGCTGAGCCTGGCTGGTGACCAGCCATGAGCAGCCTTCTCTGTTGACTCAAGGTGCTAATCATATACCAACACATACTATCATACTGAATTCAGAATGCTCTCACAGGAAAAATGTTGCAAACTCTGCCCTACCTAACCATTCACATTGTTCTCTTTTTCCTTCCGTAAGTATCAAAATTATTTCTACAGTTGTTTAAGATTAGGCAGGGGGCAGCCGGAGGGCAGTGCCTAAGTCCTCCTTAAGTAGTGTAGTGTCACCTGTACTTAGCAGAGTGCCTGGCACCTAATGTGCGATCAATACTTATTTGTTGAATGGGTAAATGAAGTGGGCCATCTCTACGTTTCACAGTCACTGTAAAGACAAAGGGGATTATTTTGGTCCCCACTCACCTTTTCTGGAGAGTGTACACCAAAAGAATATGCCCCATGCTGTTTATAAGTGGTTAGAAGATTTCAGAGAACGGCAGAATTGCTGAAAAGAACAGAGTGTTAATTGGAGATTGAAAAGAGGTCAGAAAGCATTAAATTCAGCACTAGTTAAGAACAATCAATGTTCTGCTTAGCATTTGTCATCAGATGTGGTGAGGCAAGATTGCTGGTAAGCTTGTGGGAGGTGGGTGGATTTTAAGAAACCAGAAAAGAAACAGGAAACATATATTAAGCATCTCAGCACCTCAGTGGAGCTCTAATTTTTAAGGAAAGAGAGAAAGAGGGAAGGAAGGAAGGGAGAGAGGGAGGGAGGGTGGGAGGGAGATCTTGATCATACTACATTATTATATTTTCCTTCTGGCTCATTTGCTGGATCCAGCTGGAACTGGAACAGCAATGCAATTGGAAATTGCATTTCCAAAATGCAATTTTGGAAAGTGTTCATGTTTGTAGGAATTTCTGCCATGACTGGAACCAGGAAGTACAAGTCTTAAATGTGAATGAGTTCCCCCTTAGCTTTCCAAACCAGTTTTTCAGTATTATTTTGCTAAGCATTATTTTCAGCCAGAGCTCTAACTCCAAGTCTCCTGGGATACAATTTCAAACAAGATGGATCTGCTTATTTTAAATCAAAGATTAATGAAGTTTGAGGTGGAGAATGGAGAATGCTTCTTTGCTTCTGGTTGCTGACGATGTTAGAACTTTGGATAAAATTTATAGGACAAATGCTTTCAGGAAGAGGAGAAAAGGATTTAAGGGACAGGTGAACCCTTTCCCTGAAGATTTTGGAGCCCTGAATTGGTTTATAGATCTTCTTGTGACTTGAAGGAGTAAATTAACTCCTGTCCATGTGTCATTTTTGAAATTGGCAAGGGCTAGATGGGATTCAGATATTTCAGTCATGATAGAGCCCTTTAAAAATAACTTTTCACACAGTCCAAAATCACCCTTGATGAGTGACTCTTCACGAACACCGATTGAGAGTCATACTTTAGTCACCACACATGACAACATTTATGACTTTCAGAACACAGATGTTTGTGACTGATCGTTGGTGAGTTGTCTTAACAGGAGAAGTTGAGCAAGTAACTTACAGGCTTGTTGCTTACTAATTCCAACTTCAAACTATGTATGAGGTACAAGAAACTCTCCAGAATTTAATAATCCTAGAATAGTAGTCATAGACCTTATGAAAAAGGGATAAGCGCAGAAAAATGAAGCCATTTAGAGTCTGTCAGAGCACAGAGTGAATTTCAAAAACAACCCTCTGTTTCATTAAACATTTATTTATTCAAGTTTAATGTACTTTGAAATGATTTTGCATTTTATAAGGAACAGAATATATTTTCATAATACTTTATCAAGGAAATACCACCCCCAAGAAGGTCACTTATATGCTTGACAGTGTTAAGTGGGTTATGTCCTAAGTTTGACATTCTTGAGTATTAAATTCTTGTTCCATAAATTACTCATGATAGCATCTTACTTTTGTAATATAACATGACATTTTATCAGAGCCTTCCTAAATACACCTTGCATTTCAAGCTCCTTTAATCTATACCCATTCTTAATTCCTATGAAAGAAATGTGTATAATACATTTTCTGAAAGTGCACATAGTGAGAGAGATAAGAATTAATTTTTCTGCCTCTGAAATAATCTTACATGCTAAATGGTCTCTCATGCAAAGTCTGGGCTTACAGACTTGCAGTTCCAGTTTTCTGACAGAATTTATAATTGCTACTTAAACCACAGGAGCATTTTTCTAAAATACTTTATTATAGTAGAGTCATATAATGCTATACTATTAGAGGACTTTAACTGTTATCTAATTTGGGGGTTTTCAGGGGTCTGCAAATATGGCCCATGGGCCAACCTATTTTTATAAATAAAATTTTATTGGAACAGACACCATCCCTTGATTTAAACAGTATCTATGGTTGCTTTTGCACTGTAGTAACAAAGTTGGGTGGTTACACACCATATGGTCCACAAACCTAAAATATTTACAATCTAGCCCTTTAAGAAATGGTTTATTAATCCCTAATCTGGTCACCTACATTTTACCCATGCATATCCCTGCCACAAATTAACATTTCTATACTGTTTGAGGTAGCACCAGAAGGCTAGATTATCATATTATGAAATCTATAATGCCAAAAATATGTGCTGGTTTGCATTACATTAATATGTATATGGAAAAGATTTCCTTAAATCTTTGAATTAAATGAGATTGAATTTAGCATGTCCTATGGGAAAAGCATTGCCCCTATGGTATCTATCGGAAATGAGAATGTAAAACCTTCAGGGAATCACAGCTATTTAGTATTTATTGAATTTAAACATTTTATGTAGATCAGAAAAGAGTACAGACTTTAAAACTAATTAGTCACATGTAAAGGGAGAAATATCTCTCCCTCCTTAGTGGAAAAGTCACAGTAAATCAACCAGGTAAGTGGATGTGGCTCAAGTGATTGGGCTCTTTCCTACCACATGGGAGGTCCCTAGTTCAGTTCTCGGTGCCTCCTAAAGAAGACAGTGAGCTGGCGCAACGGGCAGGTACAGCAAGCTGACGCAACAAGAGACACAAGAAGAAAAACATAATGATAGACACAACAAAGCAGAGAATGGAGGTGCCTCAAGCGATTAGGTGCCTCCCTCCCACATCAGAGGTCCCGGGGTTTGGTTCCCGGTACCTCCTAATGAAACAAGAAAGACAAACAGACATAGGAAGTGCAAACAATGAGGGGGTAGGGAGAAATAAATAAAAAAATTTTTAAGATTTATTTTATTTATTTATTTCTCCCTCCACCCCAATCCCCCTGTTGCTTTGTGCTCACTGTCTACACTCTGTGTGGTCTTCTGTGTCTGCTTGTCTTCTCTTTAAGCAACACCAGGAACCGATCCTGGGACCTTCCGGAGTGGGAGAGAGGTGCTCAATCTCTTGTGCCACCTCAGCTCCCTGGACTGCTGCATCTCTTATTGTTTCTCCTCTGTGTTTCTTTTTGTTGCATCATCATGCTATACCAGCTCTCTGCACGGGCCAGCACTCCTGCATGGGCCAGCACTCCTGCGTGGGCCAGCACTCCACGTGGGTCAGCACTCTGTGTGGGCCAGCTCTCTGCTCAGGCCAGCTTACCATGCAGGCCAGCTTGCCTTTTACCAGGAAGCCCTGGTAATCAAACTCTGGACCTCTTATATGGTAGACAGGAGCCAAATTGCTTGAGCCACATCTGTTTCCCAGAAGTAAATAATTTTTTTAAATCTTTAAAAAAATAAATAAATCACCCATATACCTCTCCTTGTAATCTCCCCCTTTTTCCATTTTTGTAATGACAGAAATGTAAACCAGACATTTGGAAGAGTAAATGGAATATTCCCCAGATACATTATAAGCTGGCACCTTTCTCACTAGAATAGAGCCAAACTTTAAGAAAGCCTACAAAAATATTTGACACCAAGGTGCCCCTGAAGCTAACAAGTACCAGGGCAGTCCTTATCTTATGAATACTTAGAAAAGACTTTTAATGCCAATTAACAATGTGTTAAAATCATATTGTAGTGTGCATGAATGTCAACCCTTAAAATTGTGCAGTGCACAACTTGGGTGAACATATATGACAGTACTCTTTCTGAAGTGCTAACACTTTTAATGTCACAGCAAATTTTATGATAGGAAAAAATATAAATATATAAATAAAAAGTAGAAGCAATTACAATATAAGAGAACTCTTTGCACAACTAAAAAATCAATCTGGGTCCTTAAGAAAGTGTTTAAATTCATTGACATTCAGATGCTATAGAAATATCTACCTATTTTCATCAAAGTTACCACCATCTGTCCTGCACCCATTTCAAAAAGTTCTCTTGCATAATAAAAATATTTCTAACTCCAAGTACTTGACATGTTAAATAAAGGCAGTTGATATCATTTATTTTTTATAATCTTATTTTTTCTTTTTAAAACAATTTTATTGAAGTATAATTTACAAATAAGAAATTGCACCTATTTTAAGGATAGAGTTTGATGTGTTTTGACAAATACATACACCCTTGTGGCCATAATGACAACCAAGACATAGAACATTTCCATCACCCCAGAAAGCTGTCTTGTCTCTTTGTAATCACTGCCCCCACCCCCCAACCCCAGAGAATTAATGATCTGCTTTCAGTCACTATAGATTAGTTCCATCTTTTCTAGAAATTCATATAAATGTAGTAATACCATATATATTTTTGTGCCAGCTTTCTTTCACTCAGCATAAGGTTTTGACTTACACATGATGTTGCATGTATTACTATTTCACTTTATTTTATTGCTGATGTTAATCCATTGTATAGACATACCACAATTTTTTTACCCATTCACTTGTTGATGGACATTTGTTTGTTTCCAATTTTTGGCTATTATTAATAATGCTGCTATGAATTTTCATGTAAAGTCTTTTTGAGGACATAGGTTTTCATTTCTCTTCAGAAAAGTAAAGAGTGGGATTTCAGTTTTAAGTATGTATGTGAAATTTTTAATGCTTATTCTACTTTTTTTTCTGCCAGGGAACTCTGTTCCCTCTTCTCAGTTTTCTTTTACTATTATTTCCCAATTTGTACCAATATTTTTCTAGACAAAATAGGAGGAGAATGTACTGCATATACCAGTATATGATGAAAATATATTACAAGGGGAGAAATTATTTTCAAAATAGTTGCTCTTCTCCAGTTAGTGTTTGCTGTAACAGCTCTGCTAAAACCCTCAGAACAAAATTCAAACTTGAGGCACAGTGATTTACATAAATTCTTTCATTTGGGAGGAACCACAAAACCAAAATGAAACTAAGGGAATGGTGCAGGATCTGAACAGAAAAGGTCTGCCATAAGTGTGAGAGAAATGAAACTCTCTGAGTTTTATGGAGCCTTGATGATGCATTTTTATGACCTATGTGGTATGAAACCTTACTTGTTACAATTCTTGGCAGAGAGAGGAGAGAATGCAACCAAGAAAGATGTGAGAAGATAATATAAGAATCTGAACTATCTAGATGACATGAACTTAAGGGTCTCATACCCTAGAAGATGGCCAAATTGAGCGTGGATACTCTACAAAACCACAGTGATCCCTAATGCTTGAAACACTTATTTAGAGTCAACTCAAAAATAAATTATTATTTTATTACTTTATTCCTGAGGGGATACTCTGGAATGCCTCTGACCACAAGACCCTTTAAAACTTCACTGAAGTGGCCATTCCCTGAATCTATATAGGATTTATCCCTCATTCTCTGGAGTATCTAGCCAAGGCCATTAGCATGCTAGCCACCCTTGCTGCCCTGTCTAGTCAGCAAGATGTCATCAAAGCAGTGGTTCCCAACCAAGGACAATTTTGCCCTGTTCCCCATCCCAGGGACATTTATGACATCTGTGGAGGAAAGTGTGCTACTGGCATCTAATGGGTAAAGATCAGGGATGCTGGTAAACTCCTACATGCACAGGAAAGCTCCCCATTGCAAAGAATTAGCTTGCCTGAAAGTTGAGAAACACTGTTGTAAGTAATCATTGCGATATTCTGTGAATGTCAGCTGGTCTAGATATCTTCAAACTATATTGTGACAAAAGGTGGGAGAACATAGCCCTGAGGTAAAAATGTAAATGAATATTGGGTGTTCACCTCATGTGAGTGCAAACTATTTCTTAGCCTCTCTTTTTTTTTTTAATCCAGAATGCATAAAGAATGCATTTGTGAAATCAATAGAGAGATGCCATATACCTGAGGGTTTGGGGGATATCCTCTAGCAATGATACCACATCTGGAAGAGCAGCTGTGATCATAGCTTCTTCTTGATTAGGAGGTAGTTTATAGTCATTTTTCTAGGATCCATCTGTTTTCTGCAGGGGCCAGGCTAGCAAATTAATTGGAGATATGATAGGGACCACCATCTCTGCCATTTTTTTTGTTTTCAAAGATGACACTAATCTCGATATAAACACCACCCTGACCCTGGAATACAATGTCTATTTTTTTATTTAATATTTCAATCAGACTGGGGGCCACTTTAGAGGTCCCCACTTGATCTTCCACATTATGATAGCATTTACCCCAGAGACTGGGACCTAGTGTGGATGTTATTCCAACTGCTATGTACATCAATTTGGGAAAGATACTTGGAGACTAGGGAAATAACTACCGTGGGCCCACTGAAAGCTGGGCTTGAGCCAGACTTTATTATCTGGCACCCATAGGCTTCTATTCTAACAAGGAGGGTGTGAAGATGCTTGTAGTCTCTGGCTATCAATGTTAACCCAGACCATGTATCCAAGTACCCTTCCTGAAGTAGACATGCAACAGAATAATTGGCCATAGTTCTCCTTGGGGAAAGGCTAGGGAAATGGTATATGTTTGCCATGGTGCTGCAGGGTTCTTCTTCTCAAAGAACAAGACTTTTCCTCAGTGAATGAGTTCTGGATCTGAAAGTTGGCCCAGATCTTGGAACTAGGCAAGGGATTGGAATCTTTTACTGGGAAGACCACCCTCAGCCCCATGCTTCACTGTTCTTGATGTTTTTGTTATTTTGTTTTATGGTTATAGATGTCAGGCAATACCCTACCTATGACCAGATTAGAATTTAGGCAAAGATTCAGAGTGATTCCTATGCTGATTTTTGGAGTTCCTTCGCTGTATGGTTCCCTTCTACCTAGTACTTTGCCTTGAAAATTCAAGCCATTTCTGTCTCTCCTACTCCAATCTCTGTCTCCTCAACTCAACAAAACACTGGACTCTTGAAATTTAGAAAGTTCCTTCAGGTTGAAAGCTTACTTCATGTGTTTCCTATCTCACAGAAATTGTATACCTGTGCTCCCTGTTGTCCAATGTCTGAAAACAGATGTTTCATATATCATGTCCATTTTTCTTGTTTAGGGCAAGAGGTTAAGTACAATCCCAGTTAGTCCATCGTAGCTAGAAGCAATGTCCTTGTTTTTAGTTTGATTTTTATTTTTTTAACCTTATGTGATGGTTAGCTTCATGTGTCAATTTGGCTAGGTTATAGGGTCCAGCTGTTTGGTCAAGTAAGCACTGGCCTGATTGTTACTGTGAGGGTACTTCATGGGCTTAAATCCTTAGTCAGTTGATTGCCTCTATGGTCAATTGCATCTATAGTCAATTGCATCTACAATCAACAAAGAGATTGCGCTCAGCAATGAGAGGAGTCTCCTCATCCAATCATTTGGAGAGAACTGAGGATTTTAGCAGTCAGAAAATGAATTTCTATCTCTATTTCAGTTCAACCAGTTTCCCCGAGGGATTTCAACAGCACCTTCATTGGAGTTTCCGACTTACATCTTCCCCTGAAGAATTCAGCATTGCTTTCATTGACTTCCCAACTTGTGGCCTGCTCTACAGAATTTGGATTGCCATTCCCCATGGTAACATGAATCAATTCCTATATTTCCCATAATGAAACTCTTAATATTTAAATATTCACATATACACAGACATTGTCAGTTCTGTTTCCCTGGATAACCCTGATTAACAAGCCATAGTAATGAATTTATTTTATCATTTTAAGATTCATTTAAAAAGCTACACATTTATCCAATGTGTTCACTATGAGAACATCATGATGTGTGTATTTTTAAAATTATTTATGGTAAATTTCTGCCTTGACGCATTTCCTCTACCTTCCCTAGTTCCTCAGCCAATTCAGATGTACATAAATAGCCTAAATTCACAAATTTCATGGGGCTTCAAATTACCTGAAATATATTGAGGTGTCTTTCCCCAAGTCTTTTTCGTTCAACAATGTTTGTTTAACAAATTTTTATTGAGTCACTCTATTTCAGGCAATGTTTGGTACCCTTCATTAAAGGACTCAGTGATCTTATGAATGATCTCACTTCTGATTCCAAATGGTTCTGTCACTCTTAACCTGCCTCCATTCTCCACATTTCATTTAACAAAGTTCTTTTCCCTTTTTCTAATTGGTTATCTTGAGTGCAATTCAATCTCTAACTCCCCAAAGAATTAACCTCTGCTCTGAATAGCAATGCATGTCTCTGAAATTCTCTTATTCTGAAATTCTCACCCTAATTACCTAGTCTCAGCTCTCGTTTCTGGGTCAGAGATAATCTTCCCACCTTCTCTATTCTTTCAAAAGACGCTGGCGAGCAGGCTGTATTTGATTCTGGGCTCTATAGCTTTCTATCTGTATGAACCTGAGTAAGATATTTAATCTTTCTGGATCTCTGTCTTTATATGAAAATAGTACCTACCTCAAAAGTTGCTTGAGCTCATATATATACTTAGAAAAGTATCTGGCATACAGTAAGCACTCAATAAATATTAACTACTATTACTACTCATCAGAATCATGAACATCTGACTTCCAATTATCTGATCAATATATGGATTTTAAGCTTCTGTACATGCTGTGTCTCGGTTATAAGTTTAGATACCTGCAGTTTAAAATTCAATCTTTTAAATTCTTGGTCAAATGTTTGTTGTCCTCTTCAAGGTGAGTGTCTGCAGTAAAGTCACTTTACCCTGTCCCTGACCCCTCCATTTCCAGCTCGTTTTGTACTGCTGGGCAGCCCTGTGTCTCCAAGGGACTGGACCCCTCTTTCAAGAGACAGCCCAACATGTGGCAGCAATGATCCTGAGGCCACCATGAAGCCAGCCTTTTGCTGTGGAAGTGGCAGCTAGGGCCCCAAAGTCCCAGGGGTGAACATATGCATTTAAAATGATGACAGCAGAGAATGAGAGGTAACAGGCAAAACAAGCAGTGACTTTTGTATTTGGCCCTAAAAGGAAAAATAAATAATCAAAGAATTCATCTTCATTAGAGAAAGGTCTGAAAGAATGAAGAGCAGCATGCAATGTAAGTTTCCATAAACTGAACTGTAATTAAACAATCTGTACCTTAGAGAAGACACCTGTGTGAAGAATCACAGGGCTTTAGAGCTTGATTCTAGCTAAAATTTGAAGTCTGTGTACCCAAATAAGTAAAACAAATCAATCTTATTTTATTGAAAAACCAGGTATTATGCCCCAAGTATAAAACACTAACTTCTGCCTGAGCTGTAGGAATTATAAGTCAGTAATGCATCTTATAAATCAAGTGCATGAACCGTTCATCATCTCCTGAAATTATAAATCAGTCATGTTCACAAAACAGCTATCTGATTTGGAAATAACTCCCTGGATGAATAAATCAGTCACTTCCAGATATATGAATAAGTGACATGACCCATAAATCACATGGCTACAGACTCATGTTTCATCAATCAGAAACTCTTATTTATAGTTGAAAATTTAAAAACACTTATTGTGAACAATTTAATACACACGAGTTCTGAATTCCCATAGTAGGGTAAGATGATATGAACAAGAAATGCAAAACTTTTCCTTTGCCAAATAGTGTTTTTCACCAAATAGCAAATCAAGGGTTTTCTTGTCTTTCTACTTGTAGTAACACCTCCTTGTTCCATATGGACAAGGTAGGCCAGTACAACCAACTGATCCACAATCAGAACTTTCAAAGATTGTTTTTAGAGACATAAATGTATCAACTGTTAGAAAACTGCTCTTTGTTACCTTTGGAGAATGTTTTTGTGACTAGGTAAAGAAATGTAAGTGTAAGTCATAGAAAAATAAAAATAAACATTAACTTAGATAATTATGATATGACTAAGCTCTAATGTCCTAATCAGCACACATAAATTTTATTAATATAATAATGTTTACATTTGCATAACATTTTATATACTTATTCTTCCATACAATTGTTAAAGTGGTTAACAAGACCTTATGGTGAGAAAATCATGCAAGCTATTTAAAATGCAAGATCAAATTCTAGCCCACATAGAATTAAAGTTTCTTGCCCTTTATTTCAGTATTCTTTATACATTATACTGCCAGTAGAAGAACTTGGATAATTTTAATCCTCCTGTGAATATATACTAATTTAGGCTTAGAGTTCATTAGTTTATGCTTAAAGATGACTAATTTAGGCTTACTTATATATAGGCTTAGAGGTGTCACCCACATTCTGAAACACTAACTGCTAGTTTTTTATGGTGAAATAATCACATAAATATTCTTACACCATTGTATATCTGACATGAACTGAAATTTGGGTTTTATGTTTGTGATGGCAAATGTGCCTTTTCTGTTTAAATTCCTTATAAGTCATTACAAATTGAATGATTTTTGTCATTGAACTTAGACAAACCACCAATGAATTATGGAGTTTCAGATTTCTTCTAACTATAATTCACCTGACTGCATAATCACAAACTACTGCTAATTTAAAATCTGTCCAAATGTGTCCACACACATTATCTAATGATCAGGCACTCTCCAGGGAATGTCAGGCTACTCACTGTGATTATTCCTGTGACCAATGTGGGTGAAGATTCAAATACTTCTATTTCTCATTATCAAACGAACAGCTCATGTAAAAGCAATTCAGAACCTAGCAAGGGAAATAATTTTCTACCTTCATTAAGAGTACAATTCTCAGTGTATATCATAAAGAGCACTAATTAGAAATCATTTTTACTTATTGCTTTAAGCATTAATTTGACTTTAACCATTCAATTTTAGTTTCAGAATTTTTTTCATTAGAGCTATTGTTTCAATCAGCTCATAAACTGTGTTTTAGTACATCTCTTCACTGTCATGTTAGTTAGCTTTAGGGAAGGAGAAAATGAAAATGGTGCTACAGAACTTAAAATATTAACTCCAAATTATGGTATTTAGAGTTAGACTCTTTTTGAATGGCTGCTCAGTAATTTTCTAAAGAATGATAATGGCACCTCCCTCACATCTCTGAAGGGGCAAATATCTCAGTCATTAAATTTTGCTTAGTGAACATAATTATATGGGATTCAGCATTATTTCAGTTTAACAACAGATGAATCACTTAGGAACTGTATAAACGGTGTGACATAGGGGAAGACTAGCAAAAGAGAATTTATTTCAAGCTCAGGTGGTGCATTCCTGGCCTTGGGCGTGTCATAGACACTCTTATGGTCTCAGTTTCTCTGCCTTTAACTTAAAATTTAGATTTCTCCCTCCTTAGTGCTTGAGAATATTATGAGCAAGTATTAATAAAATAATGTGCCCTGAATTTCTCAGTTGAAAGGCACTATGTAAGTCTAAATGCATTGTGATAGAGTCATGAGAGGGTTCAAGGCTACAAAATTCTATTCAATATTATACATTTTCAAGGCAAAATAACTCATTTTAACATGTAAGAATCTACTGCCTTTAACATCTCTTGGGTAGATCATGTCATTCACTTCAAACCTGCGCCACATGTAGAATTTTGCATTCCACTTTTAATTTCCATTGTTCATAGAGAAACTAGACATCCAGTCTTTATCTTTGTTCAACTTATTCAATAAATTTTATTCCCCAGTAGGGTGAGCACATTTGTGGCGCTTCTATGATGTTCCTAGATTTGATGAAGCTCATGGAAAGCTCCTACCTCAAATTGAAAGAAGTATGACCAATAAGCTATGCATATAACAAGTATTCAATACTAGTTAAATGGAATGTTAGGTTGAAGATTTTTACACAATACTATTACCGGGAAAATTATTATTAATGAAGTTATATCTATGTACCATCAATCTAGTTTGCTTTATGGTAGCTAAGTATTCTTGTATCTATGACAGGCTTGTATTCCTTCTATCATCCCCACTCCCCACACCACAGGAAATAGACTATAAAACAATCTTCATTTGCTACCCCATCTGCACAGCCCTTCCCGTCCATCTGGATGTCAGATGGGAGCAAAGAGATCCATAGCACTTTGAAATAACTGAGGTGGCCTGGGTAACATTTCATAACGCAATTTACAAAGCCAGGTTTTAATATCCACTTCTCTGTTTGAACTATTACTAAGTGTATAATGGAGGCCACATTTTCCTCCACAGTCACTCTATTACCACATCTTCTAATTCATTATTCTTGAAGTGCTCCAGGATAGTTAGAATAGAATTAAATTTTATGTAATGCCCTTCATCCTCCAACAAAGTACTCTGCAGAATCATCTTCTTTAAGCCCTTGACCTTTTTCCAGAGGAAATATTTCCCCTCCCTATACTGAATCAGCCCATGCTTTCACACTGAATTTGTTAGTCTTGTAATCCTTCTCATGACAAAGGTGAAAAAGGAAAATGGAGAAAAAGAAAAAAGTGGAAAATCAAGCAAGGCAGCAGAGTTCAAGAAAAATCCTTAGAATAATATAGGAAAAATGAATTTGTCAGCTTCTCAAAATTTGAAAGCTATCTATCCAAGACCCAGAATAATTTTAATACCCTGAGAAAAGCTTGAATTCCTAGATAGACAACTTGGTAGTCAGCAGCACGGTTCTGGTCCTTCCTTCTCCAAGTTCATGACAGGATTGCACTTCCCGATTGTTTATTGCTGCCTAGGGTCATGTAATTAGTCTGGCAAATGAGGTGTGAGCAGAACTGAAGTCTGTCACTTCTGGGCTACAGAGACAATCTCCAGGGCTGTGGTTTTGCTCTGGCAGAACAGACAATATTCAAAGCACTGGCTGCTCAATTAGCCTGGGTCCCTGGGTATCCATGATGAGTACCTGCTGATGTGAAATTGTCAGGTAGCATGGGCAAGAAATGAACCTTTATTATTTCAAGGCTCTGAGATATGGAGCTGGTTTTATGGCAGCATAATCCATAGTTATCCTCACTTTTACAGATACCCAACTTTGTTAAAAAGGATCGTATTTTAAAATATAGTCTTCACCGAGGATTCCCCAAATCTTCAAGCAACTTTCAATTTGTGTTCTCTCTAGTTCTTAGACATTTGTTTGATGTTAAAGGGGCAGCTCAGATCCATATAATAATGGCCATCAGATTTGTGGAGACAATATGAATACTTTCCATGTAGCCTTTTATTGAATGTCTTGTGGTATTCAATAGATCCAGTCAGCAAACCATTGCAGTAGGTCTACTGATATGCAGAATAAGAGTAATTCCAGGACTTAATATTTATACCCTTTACATAATGGAATGTGTCCACTTGGTCGGTCCTCACAGGTCTGATGATGTATCAGGAGCTCACCATTAGTCTCTGTTAATGCCAGATTTGGTACTCAACAGTGTAAGTAGTCAAACAAAAATTTCAGTGAGAAAAAAAAGTTGAGTCTCTGCCATTACACATACTTTGTTCATAAGGCCATTAAGCATAAACTGGAATGGTTGAAGAAAGAGACTGACATTCAGAGTGGGTCATGTGGTCTACTTAAATGATAGCCTCCTCTGAAGAGGGAGCCACTTGTTAATCACTTACATGGGGCACAAATTATTTCTTATTGTGGGCCCATTTTGAGAGATTCATTTACATGTCTCCTACCCAAAGCTCCTTATCATCAATCTAGTCTTCTCTCCAAGTTTTTGTCCATCTGGCCAAAAAATTCTTTCTCTGTTCGTGAATCACTACAGATCTATATTTCTGACAATCTCTCCTTCCAGGCAAAGTAGATAAAATTTTCCCACTTCTTGGAAAAAACCCATTCTCCACTTTTCTTCAGAGCCATCTCTGAGTGGGACTATAGCATAGCAGTTGTTCACTTTTGCCTGATGCCAGTATATCTTGCAGAAACACATTAAAATTTGCCAATCTTATTGAGCTATTTATAAGGAACTCCCCTTTGGGAGCCAGCCATGTGTTGGGTTGTGGTAGGGAGTAGAGGTTAAGCAGGGGAGGGGCAATGGCATTGCAATAGGAGCAGGTACATTGAAAGAATAAGCCATCCACGTGTTTAGTCTTCTTTTGACTTTGATTCAACCATGTCAGTAAGGCATGACTCAGGTTGAATACCCCACCCCCTTGGTGGGTCAATACAAATGGACACTGACTCAAGAAGATACATGGGAAGAGAGAGAGCTCTGTCATTTTTTATCCTGGGCCTCAGGGAGAGAAGAGCCATTCACCTGATAGTTTGCAGCTGACCTTGGGAAGAGCAAAGAACAGCTGAGAAGCCTGGAAAGAAATGAGTCCTATGCCAGGAAAGAAAGGAAGCCCTGAGAGACAAGCCCTATGCCACCCTGCAGCTGGGAGAGAGGAAGCTCAGAGGAGAAAGCTGAACCCTCACAGAGATCAGCAACCATTTTGCTTCAACACGTGGTAACTGACTTTGGTGAGAAAGCAACCTTAAGTTGGACGCTTTAGGGCCTTGTAACTGCAAGATTTTACCCCAAATAAATACCCTTTATAAAGTCAACAGATTTCTGGTACTTTGTTGCATCAGCACCCCTTTGGCAGACTAATACACCAGCATAAATTTTTGAGCTTCTGACCTCCACCATAAGAAGTGTATGACATAGGTAACTGTTCCCATTTAGCCTGAGACCTGGCATGAAGATGAGTGGAGCAGACCTGTACCTGCACTGGAGTCCAAAGTCCAGACTATACCAGATGAGTCCAGCTGGCCCACAGAAAATTGACACTTGACCCTCAGACACTGCAGTAAGAAATAGTTAAGGGAGCTTTCATTTATACAGTATCACTGCAATAATGATTGATATAGAGTGTCAAATAACACATAGATCAC
The DNA here is from genome assembly GCA_026826555.1 of Tolypeutes matacus. Lineage (NCBI taxonomy): Eukaryota > Metazoa > Chordata > Mammalia > Cingulata > Chlamyphoridae > Tolypeutes > Tolypeutes matacus. Next base: position 9,428,624 of record JAKSZT010053887.1, on the reverse strand, counting down.
ACTTACGGTTGCACAGCCAGCTAGAACTATTCAGTCCTTAATGGGGTCAAAAGCAATCTAGGGGCTATTATTCATAAGGAAAATAGTTTTACATAAGGGAAATTACTGAAGAGGGCAGGGTTTTACTTTTAAACTCAAGGGGTTCTCCACTGAAATTCTCCAATTGGGATCTGTCACAAAATGCCATCTCAATCAGCATTGACCATTTCAATCACTATAAGTCTTTTCTAAGGATCAAGGAACAAAGCCACTTGCATTACAGCTTTAATCAACTGGAGCCCCTTCTGTGCTCTGAGCCCCACTCAAATGTTTCAGCCTTCCAGTTAGTTCATTGAATTAACTGAAGTAGTATACCCATTTGGACATCACTCTGGCTCACTTATGGTGGTAAGGAGCTGCAAGTTGCAGCAGTTTGTCTTCTGCCTTTGAGGATATATACTAATATGCCTTGGATCCCTAAAACTGCAGAAGTCTCAATGAAATGACAACATCTTGAATTTCTACAAGATTTATCTCCTACTTTCTCCTATGTGTCCTCAAAAAGCATATAGGGGATCTGCTACTTTGCATTTCTCATTCCTATCAGTGTGATGTCAACATAGATGGCCCTGTGGTTTAGTAAGATGATCAAAGTCCCTGTGCACAAAATTATGACATCAAGTCATAAAGTTAAGATAAATCTGAGACAAAATGATGAAGGTTAACAGCTGTTTCTAGTAGATGCAAGCAAATTACTCCCAGTGTTCTTTGCATATTGAGATACCAAAAAAAAAAAAAAAAAAAAAAACTTATTTTAAAAGATCAGTAAAAGTTAAAAGAGGTTTTGTTGATATACTCTACTAAAGAAATCACATGTAGAATAATGGCTGTCATTTGAATCATGATTAGGCTTTTAATAGTTCATTCTCATTTTCTGGTCTCCATATGTTTTCTGCATAATTCAAATATTTAATTTTATGGTATCATACTGGAGATCACCATCCCACCATCTTGCTAGGCTTTAATGATGGCACCAATCTCCATGATTCACCTAGAGATGTGATTTTCAATGATCTTGGTAAGCAGAGGCAGTTCCAAAGCCTTCTATTTTGAACTTCCTAACATAATAACCCATATTCCAGAGCTCAGGGAGTCAATATTTAAATACCTCTGGTTGCTGAGTATGTCGAGTCAACTATACACTCACTGATTGAGGAAACAAACATAGCATGGATTTATGAATCCACAGGTAGACTCTGAACAAAACTATTCACCTTGTGACACTCTTGAACTAAGCAGTTAATTATATTTGCCCTTCAGGGGTCCCAGTGATGAGCAGTACCTTAGAGTCCTGGTTTATTATTCCTTAAAGGATGAGTACTGCTCTTTAAGTTATAGATTGCCACCATTCTTTGGGAACGACCAGAAGAAAGTTAAAGATAAAAATTTTTATTTCAGGATTTTTCTACAAGAATAATCTCTGTCAGTCATGATATTTTTAACTACCTTAATTATGCTGGTGTAAGAGATATCATCTTAAGACAATCATAGAGACTCCTTGGTTCTCTAGTGTTTAAAGCTTTATAGTCGCACCCACACAGGCCTTTTATGTTTGAACCACCATTAATGAGCTATTGACACAGTTACTCAATCTGGAGAGCATTGTCTTCAATAAGAGTTCAATCTAGTTCACCACAATAGATCATTTAAATAACTACTTTACCAAGAGTTGGCATGGACTAAGTATGAATGTTCCATCTACTAAAGATATTGTAACCTAGTCATAGAGCCAACCCCATATTCAGACTTCTTTGAATGTTAATCATCTGCAACCACTTCAAGAAGCAATTACTTCACCAGCAGATAGAAAACAGAATCCATTATGATTAATTCAAGCAGAAGAGATTTCATAGAGGAAACCAGACAAATAGAAAATTTTGGGATAATCTAGAGTAGCAAGCTCTAGACTAATTCCTGAGGAAAAATCCCCATTCTCTAGAATTCCTCTGCCTCTATCATAAGACCATGGTTGCAGAAGGTTAAAGACTTTGATTGATGTTGCTGTTTCTGAATGTAAAACCACATCACCTCTGCCATGATCCAGGTCACACACACACACACAAAAAGACATTTCATCCTTCCCTCTGTCAATATGATTCACTTTCTAATTAAAATCTTTGTCTCCAAAGAATACATATGATTCATTTGTTCATTCACCATTCTCAAAAACACCCAAGTTTCTGGGGATATAGCAGTGAGCAAAAGAAACAAATCCCTTCCTTATAAAGGCAAGCAATAAACAAATAGAATATATATATACACACATACATAATATGATGATAAATGATTTTCAGAAACTAAATATAGGACAAGGGAGAAGGGTAGTGTTAGAAAATAAAGGATTACTATTCTATATAGCTCTATTAGGGATAGATGGATATTACATATCTTCTTTTATCAAATCACAAAAACAACATTACCATCACTCTACTCATTCTTAATTCATTAAGAAAATAAAAGCAATCAAAACTATTTTCCAAACATCTCTTATCTCTCATTTTGGATGAATTCTACTTGCTTTCTATGACCTTTTGACTTCTCAAAGATATCCTTCTACTTTTATCCCCTTCTCTCTCTCTCTCTCTCTCTCTGGCATCATCAAAATTTAACTCTATACTGAGTCATTACATCAGATAGAACATGAAATTTGAATGGAGACCTAAAAGAAGTAAGAGAACAAATCATAAAGGTACATGGGAGAAGAGAAGTCCTGGAATAGAGAAGAAGGTATCCAAAGGCTCTGATGCAGAAACATACCTGGTATGTTCAAAAAATAGCAAAGAAGTCAAGTTGAGGAGGGCAAGTGCAAGTGCAAGAAAGAGAGTGGAAGGACATGGGTTTAGAGAGGTAATAAGTGGCCTGGAATAGGTAGGGCCTTTTAAAACCATTCTAAGAAATTCAGCTATTTTTCTGAGTATAATAGGTAGACATTTGGAGGCTTCAGGTAAAGGAGTGGCATGATTTGATATCATTTTGAATAATTTCATTCTGGCTGCTCTCAAGAGAATAGACTAGGATGGTCAGCAAAGGAATATAGAAACAAATGAAGAGCCGAGGGTAATAATACAGTAAAGAGATGATGGTGCATTGTACCACATGGGGGTGATGGAGGTAGTAAGTCTTCAGCTTTCAGATGTGTTTTGAAGTACAGTCCATAGGGTTTGCTGTCAAATACAAAGGAAAGAGATAAATCAAGGATAATGTCAGTATTTTTGACATGACAAACTGGAATCGTAAAATTGCCATTGACTGAGATGAGAAAGACAGAAGGCAGAATGTGTTTGGAATAGTGGAAAGACAAAAAATTCCATGTGGACATGTTAAGTTTGATATCCTTTATAGAATCCAGGAGAGATGTTGAGTTGGTGTTTGGATGTACATTTGGAATTTAAAGGAGATGACAAGGCTGGAGATATAAATTTGGGATTTATCAACATAAAGCTTTTAAATCAAAGGACTAGAAAGTATCACCTAGGAGTAGGTGTAGATAGAGAGAGAGGAGGTCCAAGGACTGAGCCCCAAGACACTATAAGGTTTAGTGATATGGGAAAGAAAGAGAACCTACCAAAGAAGCCTAAGAAGGACACTCAGAAGTAGATAAACAAGAGCAGTTTTCTGAAGACTTATGTTTTTAAAAAGAAATGATAAGCTATATCAAATGCTGCCTGTAGGTCAAATAAAACAAGAACAGGGAATTGATCATGGGATGCAATTATATTGAAATCATTGGTGATTCTGACAAGGACTGAGACAAGAGAACGGTGAGAATGAAAACTTGACTAGAGTAAGTTCAAGAGAAAATGCAAGGAAAGGAAATAGGAGACCACTATTATAGACTACTTTTTCAAAGGGACGTGGGCCATATATATTTTTAAATAGGAGATATTATGATTTGTTTATATTCTGATGTAAGTATCCCATTTAGAGTGAAAACGGGAGGGGGGGGCGGTGTGGAGAGAAAGAGAAAATAGTGAGATGTAGGATTTCCAAGCAGCACAAAGAACCCCTCTGAGGTTAAAGTTCATGAATTTAAATAAGGCTAGTCAACACGTGTGTGTGATTCTTTCCAGCCACATTCACTATTCCAGTGCAGGCAGAGGGTTGATTTAAGCAGAATTGGCATGTTTCTAGGTGAGTGTGAAGGGAATAGAGAAGCAAGATAGTTGAAGGCATATGTAAGAGCATGTACAGAAAGGTGAACCATACAACAATAATAATAGTTTGATAGGATCATTGAATTTTAGGTCCTCAGCATATAATATTGCTACAATTGAGATAATAGAAGCAATAAGCTGGGAAGTTAGGAAGTAGTGGACAGAGTGGGTGCTTGAAATTAAGAATACAGAGGTAGTGCAGTATTTGGTAGTGATACAAACCTATATGATTGAAACCTAGAGTTCATGAAAGGATGCAGTAGAAGATGAGTTTCTTTTGGAGCCATTTCAGAAAAGGTTTGGAATACTAGATGAAGGCATGCAGACTTTTTTCAGTAGAGAGCAGAAGAATATTACAGAGGATACAAGTGATGTGTGACATGATCTGACCTATAATTTGGGAAAAGTATTTCAATAGTAATGTAAAAGTCGAATTAGAAAGTAGATTAGATAAAGGGAGAAATTGTTGGATGACGAATGCAATAGACTAGACAAAAAAAAAAAAAAATCATGAAGCTTAAAGAGTATAATTGCAGTGAAGAATGCAGTGTGGCAGCACTCAGACTGGTTCTTAAGAGATAGGTGGAGTAGAAGCTGCGCTGGTATTTTAAGCTCTACGACGTCGACGGCAACGCATCGACCACGAAGAGCTGCCCACCATCATCAGGGTAACTCCAGGCAATTCGAGCCATTAACCCGCTCAGCAACTCCACCATGACTGCGGAGGAGTTCATGGATGAAGCGTTCTCCAACATCCAGCGTCAATGGGAGGGGAAAAACTCCCTGGAGGAGTTCATGGACCGCGTCCAGAAGGACCAGATGCTCCTGGACACACTGAAGAGAAGCCTGGACCTTACCTGCTTCTTACACAGGCTCCAGAACAGCCAACAGGGCAAGCAGGAGGCTGGCGAGAGGGTGCAGCTGGGGCAGCCAAAGCAGCTGGCTGAGCCCACGGTCCAGCTGCTTCTGTACAGGGGGTGGGGTGCTGATGCCTGGTGTTGCTGTTGTTTCAATACTAGACAGAGTCTACTGGGAAAAAAGGATATACACATAATAAATTAGGTAGAGCATAATCTGAGTATATGACTACTGATAAATTTGCTCGGTTGGGAGAGGGTATAGAAGGTTAAAGAGAGAGAAGAATGAAAAATTATTAGCTTTTATACTTTTTGAAATTGGGTCCCTAGAAATGCCCTTACCAGAGAGGTGACTTAGCATGGGACAAGTTTTCAGATGCTCAAAGTGTAAAATCTTAATACACTTTCTCTGAGGTAGCAGGAAATTCAGATTTAGAGTTCAGTAGGAGTCAGGGATAGAATTATGAATTTGAAAATTCCTAACTTTGAAGTATATCATTTATCTCATCTGATAATTTGGTTCAGAGAGAAAAGAGTAGTAATATAGTAAAAATAAAAATAGCTTCCACCCCAGCTGATATTCATCCAATACTACCCAATAAGGTCATTGCCATTGTTTATGTCCAGTGGCTGCTCTCATTGGTTGGTGCATCTGTTCTCATTTTCAGGGTCTGAGACACACTGGGTGTTAAACATTTAACCTCAGCTACCTTGGACAATAATGATTACATTTACGCAGCATCTTGAAAAGAGGATCCAGAGAAGAACTCTGAAGTTGAATCAGTAAAATAATAAGAGAGCATTTTAAGAAGATATAAACCAGTTTCAGTTGAAAAAAGAGGGGATCAGTGTTTGGGATTGTTGGATCACATACAAAAGTATGTTTGTGATAAAATGGAGACAGCAAATATATATTGGTCTTTTTGCAAGTTGGTTGGAGGAAGCAAAGAAATAAATGATATGTCAGCCAGTATTTGGTCAGTTACAAGTGACAGAAAATCTAATTCAAATTATTTTAAACAACAGCAACAAAAACAAAACAAAACAAAAATGGGGAAGCAGGATGTTTTAATTTGCCAGGGCTGCTGAAACAAAGTGCCACAGACTGATTGGCTTAAACAAAAGGAATTTACTGGCTCCCAGTTTGGAGGCTAGAAGTCCACAATCTAGGTGTCAGCGGGATCATGCTTTCTCTAAAGCCTGTGCTGTTTTGGGCTTGGCTTGCTGGAGATCCATACTCAATCTCTGCCTCCGTTACATAGCTATCCCTCTCTCCCATCTGTCACCTACTCCTACCTGTGTCCAAATTTCTTCTGGTTATAAGGACTCCATTCATATTGGATACGACCTACCCTCATTCAGTTTGGCTTCACCCTACCTAGTCACATCTTCAAAGATCCTATTTACAAATGGGTTAACATCCACAGGATCAGGGCTTAGGACTTGAGCATGTCTTTATGAAGGCACATGATTCAATCCATAACATTGTCATAAATGAACATGGCAGACTTGTAAACACACCTAAAAAGCCAACTAGATCCAAAGTCTTTTGGTGGTATGATCAAGTTCTGGTTTTCTCTCTCCATGTAGCTCCTGCAGCTATATCCTACCTGATTCCCTTTCAGAAAAAGGAGAATGACTTTCCCAGGATTCCCAGCAATTTTTTTTACTTCAGGTACAAAGGGTTGAGTTAACCACATTCTTCAGTTCATGATACATTAACTTTGGCCCTTGAAAGGCACTTTGCTTTATGTATGCACTGATGTATTTATCTATGCGTCCTTATAACTATGGGCCTATCCCATTCTACTTGCCCTATAGAAAACTTTTTTAACTTCTTTAATGTGTACCATTTTATTCTATTGTGCTCTTGCAAAATGTGTACTATTTTGTGTGATTGCATTCTAACTTACCTAAATTGTAAGTTATATAGCTTTGTTTTCATTCAGTACTGTTTTCAAGTTTCAATAATGTTACTATTGTGCATGTATTCCATTGATTATATTTGCTGTATAATACCCATCAATGTGCCTCTACCATGTTTCCCTTATCTCTCTCAGTGATGGACATTCAGATTGCCCACAACTTCCCATAGTACAAGCAACGTACTCAAAGATATGTTGGACACTTACAATGCACAAGCAGTTTGAGGCACATGGGACACATCAGTGAACAAAACAGACATTGCTGCAATAAACATGCTTACACACATGGCCCCTTGCACACCTGTGAAAAAATTTCCCTGGTATAAATATTTGGGAGCAAAATCCAGCAAAATTCTTAATGCATTGCATTTGATTTTGGTTATAAGTCTCACCTATAGACCAATTACTGTGTCAGGGGACTATGATAAGCTAATTAGCTTAGCCTAGATAAATGTTCACCTCTAAGCTAGTGGGTGGGAGTGTGGTGGAAAATTGCTGCCTGAAAGCAAGTGAGTATGTGTATACCACAGAAGGAAAATGGGCAAAAGAGATAGTGAACCAATGCTGAACAGAAAATACAACAGATGGCCTCTGTACATGGGACTGTCCGCCCCCCAACCCTAGAATTTTTAATTAATCATGATGAACAAAAAGCATTTTGATATTAAAAAGAAAAAAAAAACAACAGGCTTTCTTATTCAATAAGTCTGCAGAGCAGCAAGATTTTCCATTTTTATCAAGTTCCTAGCTGATGCTGATGCTGCTGGAGCAGGAACCACATTTTGAAAAATATTGCTCTAGTTTAAAGGCTAAAGGTTACTAAAGGTCATAATTTATTACTGCCCTGAGGATCAAGATAAATAATATATCTTCAGGTGCTTGATAATCTTGAACATGCAACTTTTAAAATGGTGGTTATACAATTTCATTTGTCATGTGACTCTTATGGTGAATAATTACCTAAATCTTTGATGAGGTTTTAAGAAAAATAATATGAAGGATGTTGAACAATAATCCTGATCATTCTAAATATGAATGTCACTTATTTCACAATGAGCATCCTCAGTTTTTGTTGATGGCTTTTTTTTTTATTATTACTACAATTCCTAGGAAAAAATGGGTAATCATATATTTAATTTAGTGACAAGTTCAGGTCATAAAGCTCACCTTTTGAAATATAACCCAATAAAATCAATATAAAATGGATAGGCTCAGCCATCTATAAGATTGTATCTGAAAGAGACATTAATAAGACTAGCAAGCCTTTTGCAAAATGATCAAATCATCTCTTGAGTCTAATAAAAACCTGAAGTACCTCTCAATCTAATTAAAGTGACCAGAATAGTCTCAAGGCTACAATTTCACCAGAGAGAAGGAATCTGTGTTGGTATCTGCTTAATATGATGATGTGTTAAAATACTGGGGTGGTCTGCATGAAGAACAGATAATTAGATAGTGAGACTTCATTGGTGTATATCAATAAAAAATTGTCAAGAGAAGAGAGGCTATGAATCTGGTGGACAAAAGTTAACAAAGAGGGATAGTTTAATAAACAAGAAGAATTCATCAGTTTGTAAGAAATACCTGATAGGATCTCATAGACTGCCAAAGTGGATACTACCCCAAATAGTGGACTCCAGAGGGTCCTGGAGACACCCAGGTCCTATGGTCAGGGCAGATAGCTCCGGAGTTTGGTGCCTTGCCAGTGGGCCCTACTTTGGAGTTTGTCCTCCTGAGAGTGACAGAGTAGGACTCAGTTATGGCTTCCCTAAACACGGCTCATCTGTCCCTTCTATTTAAACCTATAATTGGCGCTGGAGTTTGTAGGTGTACGTCCAAGAGACTGGAATCTTTGGGCTATCCATTTGCCAGCTGGGCCCTGAGCCTCAGCGGAATTGCAACACCTACTCTCCAGTTCATTGGACTCACCCAGGATAACTAACAAGGAGGTGAAGATTGACAACTACCTTACTAAGGGAACGAGAGAGCCTAGAACTGCAAGCAAGAGCGTCCCATCCATTGGCTGTATGGGATCAAAGACCCCACTCAATTAGAGGTGGAGTGGATATCACCATCCCAGAATCCTCAAGATTGGGGAATGAACTATGGAGTAGAGTGGACTTACTGGTATTCTACTTATTGTGATCCTAGCAATGGAAGAAATTACAACACTGATGTGGAGGCAGTGGCCACTGGAGGCTCTGGGGGAATAGAGAGATAAAAACAGGTGTAATACAGGGGCTTTTTGGGGACTTGAGAATTATCCTGAATGACATTGCAACAACATATATAGGCCATTTTATATCTTTCTATAACCTGCAGAATTGTGTGGGAGAGAGTGTAAACTACAATGTAAACTATGGTCCATGCTCAGTGGCAATGTTCCAGGATGTGTTTATCAATTGCAATGAATGTGCCATACTAATGAAGGATGCTGTTTGTGTGGGAGGGTATGGGAAGTGTGGGGAGCGGGGCATCTGAGAATCCCTATATTTTTTTGAGTAACATTTATGTAATCTAAGTATCTTTTAAAAAATAAAAAATATGTATTTATTGGAAAAAAAAAAAGAAATAACTATAAAACCAGGAATAAATGATTTGCTTAAATCAAGCTATATTCTGGCTATATCTTTGGCTTTCTGGGTGCTTTGAAAGAGAAACAATGTACCCTGGCTCCTAGGCATTGATATTCCAGTCGCTGAAGAGGTTTTCTAACATTACAAAATTGTAATTTACTCCTTAGTTTCCATATTAATCTCTTGAGAGTTTGGTGAATGAAAGTCCATTTCCAAGCACATATTCAATTTTAGGTTGACAAATTTGTGTTTCTAGATCTACAAAGCTAAAGGCTACTCCCTCTGCCTTGATGACCACATGAAGTTGAAGCCCAGACTTAGGAGTTCACTGAGTTCTTTCTTTAACATCTTCTTTTGAATGCTAGAGTCTAGTGCATTAAAAAAAAAATTTTTTTTTTTAGCAGATTAGAGCCTTTATATCTCCCAATTTGGTGAACAAAATTTGCTTGGGTTTTGAGGAGCATAAATATTACAAATATGATGGTGAGTCTCTGGTTACAAATAAAGCTGTTCCATCATATGTGAATGTTAATGATAATAATTCAGAACATCCATCATTATGCATTTTATACCGATGTAGTAATATGAAAAAATGAATAATAAACGACATCCAATTTCCTAAATATTAATTATGAGTTAATTTGCCTAATATTACTAGGCAAATCATTACAAATCTCTACATTTAGGGGCCATCTAGTTAAGCACCCAATTTTTGAAAAATATGTCAGTGTTAAATATAGCTGCATAATTAATTATAAGACTTCTACAGTGTCAGATAGATTAAACTTATTTTGTTCGGCTCCAGAGGGCCAAGTAAGGGCAGGGAATGAAATTATAAGGAGTCCAAGTTTTCTTTATTAGAAAGGCATTTCTAAAAATTAGAACTTAAAAAAAAATGGAAAGACTTCAAGCAGTGTTTATATGATCATTTCTTGGTGTTATTATTGGCATTTTCACTCCACTTAAGGAGTAGACCAAGGGACTTGAGACTGGTCCTGTTTCTTATTTACCTTCTCAAAGAAGAATCCTAAGGTACAGTAAAGGCCTTCCTCATCCCTGAATTCACAGCAGTGCCCCTAACAGGTTGCTATACTTTACAGTTATTGTTAAACAGGACTGAACAATATGTGGAAATGTCCACACACATTTTTTTTTCTATCTATATTTCCCCCTTTCCTTTTCTACCAGTCAACTTAGAAGCTGGATCTCTATGACATTTAAAAAAATACTTTAAAGGTTGTGAAGGAAGTAAAGAGGAAAAGGGGGATTCTCAGGAATAGAAATTGTTTCTTGGAGAATCACAATGTAGAGGAGTGCTTAATGTACCCCATTGTTCCTAGAAACAAGTTATTGGGCTGTGGTTCCCTGAAACGCGGGACCAGGGCCTGTGCCCTGGTGGTGTAACTAGGAGGCAGTCAGCAGGGATGCAGTGACTCCCCAGCATGGATAAGCAGGCCCATAGGCAGTTCTAGAAATTATTTTGTTTCTGGCTCCTTGTTTCCTGAGCTTTAGACACCCTGGCCTTCTTTGAGTTTCTCAGCAGTGCTGTGATCCTTCTCAGAGACTACACATACACAGCCTGTTCACTTGGACTGGGATACTCTTTTATACCCAAGTTATGTACTGGGTATGGGATTCATACCAACCACTAGTGAATGAAAAGAACCTCTCAGTTTGGATTGGATGTTAAAAATTTTAACAATTTGTACTCCTTCAGCCTTTATTGTTTCCACTGGGCATGTGTGGTAAAGAAATTTTACTTCCTAACTGAATCTCCCCAGTGTCACAATCTCTGCTTCTGAATTCTGTATTAATTAGTGATTGCATAATCTAAATCATATTGTGGGAAAATTTATAAGACATGTGTTCTCCTTCCCTCTACCTTCCCATTAATGATAAAATATAACCAAAGAAGCTGTGTTTTTTTTTTTCTTTAAAAACACCCAGAGTTAATTTAGCATGTGGTAGACAATTGTTTAATCTTTCTTAAGGAATTAGTGTAAGGTTTTTGTCTTGAAAATTTAGTATAATAATGGCTTCTCCACTTTCCAGTAACTACTCATTTAAATGTTCATTAAGTTGAAATTTTCTCTGTTTGACCTAAATATATACAGACCATAATATTCTATTCCTTTCCCTAGCCTGAAAAAATTATGGCTCCCTGGCCTCTATTTAAGACCCCTTTATGTCATTATATACTGTGGTTTTATCTTCCCTCTCTCATTGTGATTAGGCTGACAGTGCTCACATCTCTTAACCTTGACTGCTTGCTCTCACATCCAACATTTTTTGCTGTGTAATGTGTGAACTCACCCACCATTATTCATTTTCACCTCAAGGGTACATCTATTTCAGCAAGCTGAGGCCTCTGGGATCTTACTGGAGATTAAAACTGAAGGAGAACTATTAATACCAAGGTGGCACTTCTGAATTTTGAAATCAATTTGAAATGATCAAACTTATCAAGTGTTTTCATGAAGTTTCCAGAGCCATCTAAATTAAAAACATCCTGCTTCACAGCATGATAGAAATTCACTCTTGAACTTGAAGATTGCTGAGGGCTGTGGAATACTTGAATGCTTTGATCATGTCACTCTCTTGCTCAAAGTTCTCTTCTATACAGAAAAAATAAAGCCTAAAGTCCATACCTGGAACTTGAGGGCCTGGCTCCAGTCTTCTCTTCAGTTTCACTATATTCTGCTTCTTGTACATAGGCTTTAATTTTGGTCTCAATGTGCTACTCAGTGTAACTGAGACAGTTTTGCTCAGTCCCTGTTAGTGATACATTCCTATTTAGTACATAATCTATTCAACAGATCAGTTTAACCTTATTTAGTGTCATATAATTCCAAGTGCTAAAATGGTGTATTAGTTTATATTAGATGTTCTGTTTTAGTTTGCTAAAGGCTGCTGGGAGCAATGCACCAGAAATGTGTTGGCTTTTATAATGGGAATTTATTAGGTTAAAAGCTTACAGGTCTGAGGCTGTGAAAGTGTCCAAATTAAGGCATCATCAGAGATGCTGTCTGTGGCAGTTTCAAATTATTTTATGAATCCCAAAAAGAGACAGATTATGTTTGTAAGCTAATCTATTCCTCTGGGTGTGATATCCTTTGATTGCATTAAATTCAGTTGAGGGACTTTTGATTTGACTGCATTAGTAAGGCATGACTCAGATTGAGTCCCCACCCCCTTGCTGGGTCTGATATAAATGGACTCACATGGATGACAGACACAGGAAGAGAAAATTCTGTCATTTTTTTAGCCTACCATGTGACAGAAATGAGAAGGCTCAAACAGCTGAGGCCCCCAGGGAGAGATGAGCCTTTTGCCTGATAGCTTACAGCTGAATTTGCCAAGAGAGCAGAGCAGCAGAGACTGATCTAGGAAGCCCTAAGAAACAAGTCCTGTGCTAGCTTGCAGCTGAAATCAAGAAGAAAGCAAAGCAGTTGGGCCTGAGAGAGGAAGCCCAGAGGGGAAGGAAAGACCAGGCAGAGATCACCTGCCATCGTGCTTCAACACATGGCAGCTGACTTTGATGAGAGCACACCTCTTATGGCTTGAGATGGACTTTCCACAGCCTTGGGGCTGTAAGCTATTACTTCAAATAAATCCCCATTATAAAAGCCAACAAATTTCTCATACTTTGCATTTGGTAGACTAAGACACTATCTCACTAAAGGTCAACTGCTGGTGATCCAAGACCCCTTCCACATGGCAAGGCACATGGAGGCATCTGCTTGTTCCAGTCTCTCTTCTCCTCTGTGCTTAGTTTCTCCCCAAGCTCAGCTGTGGGCAATCAGACATATGGTTCATCTCTCCCCTTTCCTTCAGGCCTCCTCTGTTTGAGCCTCTCGGGAGCCTCTTTCCAAGCCTCTGTGTTCCCCTATCTCCAGCTTCTGGGCCTCTCTCTCTCAGCCTCTGGGGGTTTCTCTGTCTCTGCTGCCTTTTTCTGTGTGTCTTCTGCTTTCAGTCCTTCATTTGTAAAGGACTCCAGCAAGAGGACCAAGACCCACCCTGGGTCACACCTCACTGAAGTAATCCAGTCAAAGGTCCCCAACAGAATCCAATCCAATTGAAGGGTCCCACACCCATTGGAATGGATTAGCTTTCAGAACACGACCTTTTCTGGAATCCACAAAATGCATCAAACTGTCACATATCTTCTAGTAATTTCTCACTGATTCAAGATAAGGGGTATCTCCCTTGCTAAATCTTTAAAAGTGAATTTTCTGAAGCTTTTTTTAGGTTATCTTAAGATTAGTACCAAGAAGGGATAAAACATCTGATGCTGATCCTAATCTTTTCAGCCCAAATGAATAGCTCTGTTTCACACAAGTATCTCTTACCCTTCTGAATCCATCATGGTCAGCATATTACAGGGGAATTTCCTGAGGGTGCTCTAGGTCTGGGCCTGCTAGGTAACTGTGGACTAGGGGAATGAAAGATGAAAGTGAGGGTCACTATGAGGAGAGAAGACAGGAGCATGTGTCCCTCATCCTATCACTCAATTTACTTTTCTGGTCTTGGGAGGGTCTTTTTTAAGGGGCACCTGAGACCCATGAATGGAGTTGAGTCTACATTAAAATGCCATTAATAATATCAAATGGCTAGGCCCATTTAACAGCAGTTACCCTAGCAAAGTAAGTGCCTCAGAGGGAACATTTTTTCAATGACCCAATATATTTCACACTGATTGAGGAAAATTGTGTTCATTCAGAAGTAATTCCATATATACAAGGGCCAGAAACTTCAGCATTATATGAAACAAAAACATAGACAATCTGGGACAAGCATTTGATTTGGATTTTTGCAGGACATACAAAACAAGAGTAAGAAAATGTCTGTACTTAGGGATTTCATTTTTGAGTTGGATAAAGGTCAGAGCCCTCAGTGGAAAATCCCTGATAATGCCTAGAAAGATTTTATCCAAGTTATATTGACACTAAGTGGGATCAAATTAATTTATTTTGGGGGAAAGAGTTGCCATAGATGTTTTTTTAAATAATGTTTATGTTATTATTTTACTTTATTTATATATCTTATAATAATAAACTTTATTTTTAGAGAAATTTTAATTGCAGAAAAGTTGCCTCCCATGTATGAGGTCCTGGGTTCAATCCTCAGAATCTCCTTTAAAAAAAAAAAGTATAGGGGATTCCCATATAATCTCCACACACACACACACACACACACACAAATTATCCCCTATTATTAACATCTTACATTAGTGTGGTACATTTGTTACAATTGGTGAACCAATATTGAAGCATTGCTACTAACCAAGGTTTCTAGTTTACATTATGGTTTACAATTTGTGCTGCACAGTTTTATAGACTTTGACAAATGTATAATGTCATGTATCTATCATTGCACTATCATACAGAACAATTTCAATGTCCGAAAAATGCCCTGTCTTCCACCTGTTCATCCCTCCCCCTCCTCTCAGAACCTCCAGTAACCACTATCTTTGTAAAAATGTCACAAGTTCTTCCATTACCACATAATAATAACTACAATAACAGTAAATCTACTTTGTTCTGTGATTACACTCCCCTCTTATGTTTGTTCATTCCTCAGTCTTGAATTTGGGATGATGTCCACACTGATTGCTTCAGATTGAGAGAGGGCTTAGATATTGTGGGCCAGATGGAAGGAAGTGTTTTGCTTACAGTTTGTAGATACTCATTTTGGGGGATGGAACTCATCCATCACCATCATTTTGTCTGTTGTCCTGGGCAATTACGAAGAACTGGAGAGTAGGTATTGGCCGCAATTCTGCTGGGATTCAGGGTTCAACTAGCATATGAACAGACTGAAGATTTAAGTCCCTAAGACATATATTTAATAAGTATGGTGATAATTATGGGTTCAAATAAAAGGGTAGAAGAATCATCTGTAGGGAAATTATAAATGATTCTAATTCTGTTATATTGGGGGAAAAGATTTTCATATATTCTGAAATAGAGTCCACTAGGGGAGTGTTGATTTCATGGGTCTATGTGTCTTGCAGTGGTGCAATGATATGAGTATAATAAGCGGTGCTGAAGTGAGTGTGAACAGGGTTGAAAGGGGAAGGTTTGGGATGTCCATGATGCTGGAAGGAAAGCTAGAGGATAAAATGGGTGACTGAGGTGACTGAGGGTTGTGGTTAAGAATACAGTGATAAAGGGAAGATGGCGGACTAGTAAGACACGGGAATCTCTTCTCCAGAAAAGTAGCTAGAGCACAAGCTGAAACAGCCCCGAAAAAGATCTTCTAGGGTTTAGGTCACCAGGTGAAGGCTGCACACCATCCAGAGGAGAGAGGGACAGAAGAGGGAAATCATGACTACAAAACTGTGAGTTGCAAGTAGCAGCTTCTGCTGCTACCGGCACCCTCCCCCACACTCTCCAGAATTCTCGGGCCCCTGGGCCTACGACCATAGACAAAGGGGGCTTCAGGGATCTGCCACTCCCGGAAAGGGGAGAGAGAGGGACACAGCCTCAGTCTGACTCAGGTTCTGACCTGAAATTTGGGCTGCGGAGCCCCACAGACCCTTCCACAGGGCGGTTTGCCCTGGGAGCCTAGAAAAGACTGGAGAAATCCGACCCTCGCAACCTCCCTCTCTTCTAGCCTGGACTAATTGTTGAGGACACCATGGGAGAGGGGAGAGAGAGCCTGGGGCTGACCCTGCTTTGGACTCCCAGGTTTGGTCTGCCCTGTCCAGGCTGGGTGGGGCTGCGCCATAGTTTGCCTTGGAGACTGCAAGGGGCTAAAGATATACAAACCTCCCAATCTCCTCCTCTACTAACAGGGACTGATTGTTGAGGATTCAGAAGGGAGTGGAAATATTTCCTAGCTGGGAAAAGGGGGCCGCTACGAGAGAAGTCTGGAGAACTGTCTCAGAAAGTTTGAATCACAGGGCTCCTAGCCCCCAGACAGGAAGCTCTATCACATTAATCTGGTCTGTGTCACAACAAATACGCTCCGACCAGGCATTGAATTGAGAGTAGCAAACAAGCGCCATCTCCTGGCAGACCAAGGAAGTACACATAAGAAAATTAATAAGTAAGAGAGGCTTTTCCTGGCCTCTATAGCCTCCCTGCCCAAGGCCCTAGGAAATGACTCTACAACCAATTACTGGGTCCAGTGCTCAGTTTTGAGCAAACAGCAGAACAATCCTAACAATCAAGGTTGAGCCAAAAATCAAAGAGCGGTGGTAACTCACAGCCTCCTGCCACTAAAACCCCATAAAAGAGAAAGAGATAGAGCATCTAAGTAAAATACAAACTAACCAGATGCCTAAGAACCAACAAAAAATTATGGGCCATACTAAGAAAATAGAAGACATGGCCCAAGAAAAGGAATACAGCAAAGTCCCAGAAGAGATGCAGAATTTGAGAGAACTAATCAGTGAGATGGGCACACATTTCCAAAATCAAATTAATGAGATGAAAGAGAATATAGTTAAAGAGATCAATGACATCAAGAAGTCATTGTGCAAATGTAAAGAAGAATTTGAAATCATGAACAGAAATGTAACGGAGTTCATGGGAATGAAAGACACAATAGGTGAAGTAAAAAATACATTTGAAGCATACAACAGCAGACTCGAAATGATAGAAGAAAGAATAAGTGATACTGAAGACAGAGCAGCTAAAATTGAAGCGAGAAAAGAACAGAGAGAGAAAAGAATGGAAAAATTTGAGCAGGGGCTCAGAGAGTTGAATGACAACACAAAACACAAGAACATACGTGTCATGGGAGTTCCAGAAGGAGAAGAGAAAGGAAAAGGGGCAGAAAGAGTATTTGAGGAAATAATAGCTGAAAATTTCCCAACTCTCACGAAAGAAATGAACTTTCATGTCCAAGAAGCACACCGTACCCAATAAGAATAAATCCAAATAGACCTACGCCAAGACACATATTATTCAGAATGTCAAATGTAAAAGATAAAGAGAAAATGCTCAGATCAGCAAGAGAGAAGCAAACGATCATGTACAAAGGACGTCCTGTAAGACTTTGTGCAGATTTCTCTTCAGAAACCATGGAGGCGAGAAGACAGTGGTATGATACAATTAGGAAACTGAAAGAGAAAAACTGCCAGCCGAGAATTCTTTACCCAGCAAAACTGTCCTTCAAATATGAAGGTGAATATAAAGTATTCACAAACAAACAGAAACTAAGAGAGTTTGCAAAAAAGAATCCACCTTTGCAGGAAATATTAAAGGAAGCCTTAGAACCTGAAAGAAAAAAGACAGGAGAGAGAGGCTTGGAGGAGAGTATAGAAGAAAGAAAAGCAGAAAGGATAACCAAAAGAGTAAAAAGAAAGACAAAAATAAGATGACATATGAAAACCAAAGAATAAAATGGAGGAAATGAATAGTGTATTTTCAGTAATATCATTGAATGTGAATGGATTAAATTCCCCAATCAAAAGATACAGGCTGACAGAATGGATAAAAAAACATGAGCCATCCATATGCTGCTTACAAGAAACTCATCTCAGACACAAGGATACAAGCCGGCTGAAAGTAAAAGGTTGGAAAAAGATACTCCATGTGAATAGTAACCAGAAAAGAGCAGGGGTAGCTATACTAATATCAGACAAAACAGACTTCAAATGCAAAAAAGTGATAAGGGATGTGGAAGACCATTATGTATTAATAAAAGGGATGATCCTCCAGGAAGATATAACAGTCATAAATATCTACGCACCTAACCAGGGTGCCCCAAAATATATGAGACAAACTCTGGCAAAACTGAAGGGAGAAATAGACATTTCTACAATAATTGTCGGGGACTTCAACACCCCTCTCACATCATTAGATAGAACAACTAGACAGAAGATCAACAAGGAAACAGAGAACTTGAACAATGTGATAAACAAGTTAGACCTAACAGACATATACAGAAGACTGCATCCAAACTCAGCGGGTTATACATTCTTCTCAAGTGCCCATGGATCTTTCTCCAGGATAGACCACATGTTAGGTCACAATACAGCTCTCAATAAATATAAAAAGATTGAAATTATACAAAGCACCTTCTCAGATCTTAATGGAATGAAACTAGAAATCAATAACAGACAGGAAAAAAGGAAATTTGCAAATGTGTGGAGACTGAACAACACACTCCTAAATATTCAGTGGGTCAAAGAAGAAATTGCAAGTGAAATCAGTAAATATATTGAGACAAATGAAAATGAGAACACAACATATCAAAACTTATGGGATACAGCAAAGGCAGTCTTGAGAGGGAAATTTATAGCCCTAAATGCCTATATTAAGAAACAAGAAAGAGCTAAACTCAAAGATTTAACTGAACAACTTGAGAAACTAGAGAAAGAACAGCAAACCAATCCCAAAGCAAAAAGAAGGAAAGAAATAATAAAGATTAGAGCGGAAATAAATGAAAATGAGAACAAAAGAGCAATAGAGAAAATCAACAAAACCAAAAGCTGGTTCTTTGAGAAGATCAATAAAATTGACAAACCCCTCGCTAGACTAACAAAGAAAAAAAGAGAGAAGATGCAAATAAATACAATCAGAAATGAAAGGGGGGAAATTACAAATGACCTCACAGAAATAAAAAGAATCATAAGAGGATATTATGAGAAACTATATGCCAACAAACCAGACAACCTGGATGAAATGGACAAATTTCTAGAAACTCATAACCAACCTACACTGACACAACAAGAAATACAAGAACTTAACAAACCGATCACAATTAAGGAGATTGAATCCGTCATCAAAAATCTCCCAGCAAAGAAAAGTCCAGGACCAGATGGCTTCACAGGTGAGTTCTACCAAGCATTTCTAAAAGAATTAACAGCAATCCTGTTTAAACTCCTCCAAAAAATTGCAGAGGAGGAAAAATTACCCAATACATTTTATGAAGCCAACATCACCCTAATACCAAAGCCAGATAAAGATTCCACAAGAAAAGAAAATTACAGACCAATCTCTCTCATGAACATAGATGCAAAAATTCTCAACAAAATACTTGCAAATCGAATCCAACAGCATATCAAAAGACTTATGCATCACGACCAAGTGGGATTTATTCCTGGTATGCAAGGCTGGTTCAACATAAGAAAATCAATCAATGTAATACACCACATTAACAAGTTGAAGGGAAAAAAACACATGATCACCTCAATAGATGCAGAAAAGGCATTCAACAAAATCCAACATCCTTTTTTGATAAAAATACTTCAAAAAATAGGAATAAAAGGAAAATTCCTCAATATGATAAAAGGCATATATGAAAAACCCACAGCCAACATCATACTCAATGGGGAAAGGTTGAAAGCTTTCCCCCTAAGATCAGGAACAAGACAAGGGTGCCCACTGTCACCATTGTTATTCAACATTGTACTAGAAGTTCTAGCTAGGGTAATTAGACAAGACAAAAAAAATTAAAGGCATCTAAATAGGAAAAGAGGAAGTAAAATCCTCACTGTTTGCGGATGACATGATCCTGTATTTAGAAAATCCTGAAGTATCCACAACAAAGCTTCTTGAACTAATAAATGAGTTCAGCAAAGTGGCAGGATATAAGATCAACACGCAAAAATCAGTAATGTTTTTGTACACTAGTACTGAACAATCTGAGGAGGAAATCAGGAAGAAAATTCCATTTTCAATAGCAACAAAAAGACTCAAATACCTAGGAGTTAATTTAACCAAGGAAGTACAGAACCTATATGCAGAAAACTACAAAACAATGCTAAAAGAAATTTAAAAAGACCTAAACAAATGGAAAGACCTTCCGTGTTCATGGATTGGAAGAATAAATATCGTGAAGATGTCAATCTTGCCCAAACTGATTTATAGATTCAATGCTATACCAATCAAAATCCCAACAGCTTACTTTACAGAATTAGAGAAGGCAATTACCAAATTCATCTGGAAGGGTAAGTGCACCCGAATAGCCAAAAGTATTCTAAAAAAGAAGAGCAATGTGGGAGGAATTTCACTGCCTGACCTTGAAACATATTACAAAGCTACAGTGGTCAAAACAGCATGGTACTGGCATAAAGATAGACATATTGATCAGTGGAATAGAATTGAGAATCCAGAAATAAACCCTCACCTATACAGTCAACTGGTTTTTGACAAACCTACCAAGCCCACGCTGATGGGGAAAAACAGTCTCTTCAACAAATGGTGTTGGGAGAACTGGATATCTATAACGAAAAGAATGAAAGAGGACCCCTATCTCACCCCCATACAAGAATCAACTCAAAATGGATCAAAGATCTAATTATAAAAGCCAGGACCATAAAACTACTAGAAGAAAATGTAGGGAAACATCTTCAAGACCTTGTAGTAGGTGGTGGTTTCTTGGACTTCACACCCAAAGCACATGCAACAAAAGAAAAAGTAGATAAATGGGACCTCCTCATAATTAAACACTTTTGCACCTCACAGGAATTTGTCAGAAGGGTGAAAAGGCAGCCGACTCAATGGGAAAAAATATTTGGAAATCACATATCTCATAAGGGTTTAATATCCAGGATATATAAAGAGATGTTACAACTCAACAATAAAAAGACAAATGACCCAATTAAAAAATGGGCCAAAGACTTGAATAGACATTTCTCCGAAGAAGAAATACAATGGCAAAAAAACACATGAAGAAATGCTCAACATCACTCATGATTAGGGAAATGCAAATCAAAACTACAATGAGATATCATTTCGCACCTATCAGAATGGCCACTATTAAAAAGACAGAGAACTACAAGTGTTGGAGAGGATGTGGAGAGATAGGAACACTTCTTCACTGTTGGTGGGAGTGCAGGATGGTACAACCACTATGGAGGACTGTTTGGCAGTTCCTAAAGAAGTTGAATATAGACTTGCCACGTGACCCTGCAATACCACTACTGGGTATATACCCAGATGAACTGAGGGCAGTGACACGAACAGACATCTGCACACTGATGTTCATAGCCACATTATTCACCATTGCCAAAAGTTGGAAACAACCCAGGTGTCCATCAACAGATGAATGGATAAACAAACTGTGGTCTATTCACACAATGGAATATTATGCAGCTGTAAGAAGAAATGAAGTCATAAAGCATATGGCAACATGGATGAATCTGGAGGACATTATGTTGAGTGAAGCAAGCCAGACACAAAAGGACAAATACTATATGAATGCATTACTATGAACCAAATATATTGTGTAATATATTGTTTGATTCACACACAAAAAAAAAATAAAATAAAATAAACATAAAACAAAACAATAACAAAAAATTTTACATGTATCTATTACATTTAATTGAGAAATGTATATATTTATTCATCTGTGTTTACTTTTTAGTTTTTAATTGCTTATGTTTTCAATTATTAAATGTACATAATAAAGTTAAAAATAAATAAATAAATATCTAGCAAAATCTGCACTAGAAGGGAGAAATCATTTATCAAAGAAGACAAGTACTGAGTGACCTTTTGAATTTGTATTTTAACAGGGAATAATAGCATCACACACAAAAAAAGGACTCTTAAGAGGAAGATACTTTGGGTGACTGTTAAACACATCATGAAGCAGCTGTCCTCTCTCAGGGTTGGCCCTCGCCTCTGGAATCTTGTGGTGCTCCCGCATCCCCTGATTGGAGGTAGCATAAAGTTCTTTGAAAAGGCCAAAAATTTGCCATGTACTTTTTCACTAAATCACTAAAATCATATGCAATTTGGAAAACTCTCTGAGAATTAAGCTCACCCTCTTAAAGAAACAAGGATAAACTTTTGTTATCAATTTCATGGATTCTAAGATGCACATTTTTTTCACATTTTAATAACCCCAAAATTGGGATGCATCTCACAATCACTGTTGGGTCAGTAGCAGTCATGATGGCATTGTCATTGCTGGCACAAGCACAACCTGTCATAGCTGTTCACAGGGCATTTCAGTTGAGATGTGGGCATGGTTGGCACCACCTGTGTTGAGTTCCCAGGCCATTTACAATGTCTTCAAAAAATTTACCCTATGATTTGACATTGAAATTCTATTTACCTATTGTTCCTGAAGACACAGAGGATGATATGATGTGAAGAAACACACATATTGTTGACTGTGGGTTAGAAAGTGATTCAGGATATATTCAGAAGAACTGAAAGCAAGGACACAAACTGACATTTATGCATCGATGTTCACAGCAGCATTATTCACAATTGCTAAAATATGGAACAAGCCAAAGTGTCCACCAACTGATGAATGGATAAACAAAATGTGGTATATACACACAATGGAATACTATTCAGCTGTAAGAAGAAATGAAATTGGGATGCATATGACAACATGGATGAACCTAGAGGAGATTATGTTGAGTGAAACAAGCAGACACAAAAGGACAAGTATAGTATGTTCTCACTAATATGACCTAAATATGATGAGTAAACTCATGGGAGTAAGCTCTAGAGTATAGGTTACTAGAAAATAAAACGTGGGTTGAGAAAGGGAGCTGATGCTTAATGTATATAGCATTATTGATAAGGTTAATTGTAAAAGTGTGGAAATGAATAGAGTTCAGAGTAACACATTATAGAGAGTATAACACAAACTGCTGATTTATAAATGAGATTGTAGCTGAAAGGGGTAGTCTATGGACATACATGTCAATTGAAATGAAACTAGAGAATAATCTAGGGAACGCATAATTGACTTCGGTGGTGGATGAAGATTGTGGTTAATAGTACAAATATAAGAATGCTCTTCTTTTACAAAGTGCTAAGAATAGGTGATACACTGGAAAATTACAATTAATGTAACTTATGGATGATAGTTAACAGTAGTATTGTAATATTTTGCATCAATGGCAAGAAGATATTATTTTAATTCTAAGGGACAATAAGGGAGTATAAGAGGGTATGGGATTTTTCTTTTTGCAGTAATGAAAATATTCTAAAATGGACAGAGGTGATGACAGCACAAGTCTGTGATGAAAATGAGAGACACTGAGTTTACACTCTGAATAGACTATACAAAGCATGGGACTGTATAACACAGGGAATCCAGTGGTGGAAGATGGACTGTGGTTTACAGAAGAAATATGAGAATGTTCTCTCATGAACTGTAACAAATATATAATACTAATACAGGCTGTTAATAACAGGTGGGTTGGGGGAAAATGCACCAAATATAAGATATGGGCTATAGTTAGTAATATTTTTACAATGGTCTTTCTAACTTGAAACAATTGTTTCACAACAATGCAAAGTGTTGGAGGTAGGGTGACGTATGGGAGACTTGTATGATGATATGCATGTTTGTTTTGTAAATTCACAATTTTTATTATACACTTATTGTTTATGTATGTTCATGTATGAATGATATACTTCAATAAAAATTTTTTTAAAGCCTGGGGGGGGGGGAAATCTAGAGGAGCGGATGTGGCTCAAGCGATTGGGCTTCCATCTACCATATGGGAGGACCCGGGTTCGATCCCCAGGGCCTCCTGGTAAAGGCAAGCCAAGTCCACGCGGCTAGCGACACAGCAAGGTGATGACAACAAAAGAGAGACACAGGGGAGAGTCAAGATGAGACGTGAAAGAAACCAGGAACTGAGGTGGTGCAAGCGACAGGGTACCTCTCTCCCACATTGGAGGTCCCCAGGATAGAATCCCAGTGAAGCCCAGAGGAGAAAAATGAGAAGAGAAGACAAAAAGAAACAAACACAGAAGATCATACAGTGCATGGACACAGACAGCAAACAGCAGAGTGCGGGGGAGGGGTGAAGAAAAAAAATCTATATGACTGTGGGCAAGTTACTAAACCTTGAGTTTATTCATCTGCAAAGTAATGATAAATTTATTAAATTTCTAAGGTTAATGCATGGACTAAATGGGATATTTGTGGGTAAGAGACTTAGCACATTGCTTAGCATTTTGGAATGTCTCTGTGAGAATCTCCAGGCTTCTTTGCAGAGTACCAGATGGTGTATTCTCCTTCCTTCTACCTACCCCCTCCCCGCTGATAGTGGATAGCACAGTGTACAAGACCATGAACTTTTATCATGCCCCACAAGACAAGTCATCCTGATAGCACTACTGTGAGTTTGTTGGCAAGAAATTAATCACCTGGCATTGCTGGGCTGTCTAATGCTTGGCTGCAGTAAATTAACTCGTGCTGCCTGTCTGTAGGATCCTAACTGCTCTTATGCCAAGATTTCTGTTGGACAGAGTGACAGGAGCAAGATGGAGTGTGAAAAAGCTACAAATGGAATAATTCTGATAGGAATGTTGATATTCCATAGCTCAAGTGGACAGAATTTTCCAAATACCCCTGTGTTATGGCATTTGAACATAGCTAGTGCTTTGTGACAGAAGATTCTTATTGTGCTTACAAGCCTACATTTTCTCTCTTCTATCCATTAGTATCCACAGTCTCCTCTCAAGCCCAGGGAAGTAATTATTTTGTTTTGGAATATCCTTCATGTGCATATATTTTTATATAGGCAAGCAAACTGTCCTCAAAATTTCTGGTCTGCTGTGTATATCTCTGTGTATGTCTCTCTGTTTGTGATTTGTCCTTTGCTAATAATGCCTTTCTGACTTTTCCTGCTACTAATTGTTTTTCTTGGAAGTGTTATTCATTCTTTGGCGCTTCACCATGCTCACATTAGGAGCACAGAGTTTTCAGGAATCCTCCTCCTCTTTTCCTACAAGTAGCCATTCTGGTTTACTCACTGAAATATTTTCCTCCCACTCAGTCAACTTAGGAATGTTGAATTTGTGCAATGCTGAGAAGTAAACCTTCCTTGAAAAATATCAAGCAAGTTGGAAATTAAATATGGGTTACATTTTTTGGAAATGTGGAACTTTACCCTTTCTTTACTTAATTAATAATTCAAAGTTATGTTTTGGTATCAACTTTGTTTAAATATATATACTGGCACAATAAATGAATACTTGAAGTGATAAATGAAAACATTTAAAATAATGGATTTCAATTACTTAATGCTAAATTAAGTCTTCACAAACAGCTATAACTTCAGGGGAATCTGGGAAGGAAAAAAGAAAAAGAAAGGGAAAAGGGTCTTCGGGGAGGAGGGAAAGAACAGAGAGTGAATTCAGTGGTTAAAATCTATTGTTTTCCCCTTTGACATCAGTTTCTCTATATCCAGCACATATATACCAAAGCCTTTAACTTTTTGTCTGCTAAACTTTATTAATATATTGGGAACTGGAACTATTCCTTATATCAGTGTTTCTCAAACCATGGTTCACCATCCTTTTACTTCAGAATTATATAGTGTGATTGCTGAAAATGTGAACTCCTGGGCATATCCCCAGGATCATGTAACAAGAAGTCTGTTTTACTCATAGCTATTCCAATATATTGATCCTTTGCTGCTTTCTGCCAATTTCAGCTCTAGATTTCCTAGGATTTTCCACACCCCAGATGCCATGTTTTGACTGGATTGATCTAATCATGTGGTAAGTCAATTCCCACTCCCAGTGTCTGTCACATCCTAAATGAAGGTGACAAACATATTCTGACTGGTCTCAATCTATCCATTTTGCACTATAGAACTGAATTATGCCAAATTATGTGACAATAGAATATGGTGAGTACTCAATTTTTAATCAATTTTATTGATACATATTCATAAAACATAAAAACCATCCAAAGTGTACAGCCAATGGTGCTTGGTATAATCACAGAGTTGTGCATTCATCACTTCAATCAATATTAAGGTGTTTTCATTACTCCAGTAATAATAATAATAAACAAAAAAGAAACCAAAAAAAAATTCTATCCCTTAATAACCAATATAGTAGTGCTTCAGAAATTTAAGCATATCAGAATCACCGAGAGAGATTGTTTCAATACAAATCATAGGCTCTACCCTCAATGTTTTTTATTTAGTAGGTCTGGAAGCAGGCTCAATAATTTACATTTCTAACAGGTCATGTTTTTGCTTCTGGTCTGGGGACCACACTTTTGAGAATCAGAAATGCCTGGAAAGACACTAGGAATTCATTTTTCAGGCAAGAAGAAGGCCATTATTCAGAACAAGTTTTTTAGGAAGGCTACTCAAACAGCCACATTTAGGATGCTTTGGATGAGAGAATAACCCATTGCAGTACATTTGAGAGTAATCCAGTGCAATACAGGAATCCAAGACAGTACCGAGAAACCAATTGGGATATTAGTCCAGTCATCTAGGCAAGAAGTGACAGGAGCTGCATTAGAGTTCTAGCATTAGAAATGGAAAGAAATGGGACAAGAAACACTGTAGAGATAAGAATAACTTGGCATCTGATCATAGTAAGGATTTTTTTTTAAAAGGAGGAGGAATTGAAATTACTCAAATGTTCCAAACGTAGAAAATGAGAAGACAAGAATTTTATTGGCAGAGACAAGAATTATAGGAGGAAGAATAGGATAAAAAGATAAAAGCCTTTTAACATGGGACTTAAAGGTAGAGAAGTAGTTGTTTAAAATGGCAGGGAAATTCCCCTGCCAAACCTTTTTCAATTTATTATAACTCTTCATATGTCAGTCTCCCCTGCCCCACCAAGACACTAAGAAAGTTCTTTGAAGAAATAGATGACCATCCTGTATCTCCAGTGCCCAGAGTACCTGATAGGGTACTCCATGTAAGAACTAAATAAGCATTGAGCTGAATTGAATCAAGTGAATTACATTAACATACTTTATATCTACGGCTATATTTTACCACACCTGCTCCTACAGTCTGCCCCCCAACTCACATTAACTCACGATAATTGTTTGTCTACAAATCATACACGCAACAAAATTTTTGCAAGAAGTTTGCTAGTTGCCTTTGTCTTTAACTTCGGTTAATTTGTTCGACAGTACTTTAGAAGAGCACAAGGATTGGTACAGTCTTCAAAACAAAAGCCTGTCAAGCCAGCATAGGAATTACTGTCACTGAAGTTTACCCAAGAGTCAGTGAACCGCATGAATCCCCTGCATCGGTGCCTTGGGCAGCCGAGGAAATCCATGTGATGTGCCTCTATATTAAATTCTCTCTTGACCCCAGCTGTGTAATTCTGGTTTGCCTGGAGTTTAGTCTTAGCCAGTTATGCATGATCCTTGGCTCTTAGTGATGAATCTCCTGGGATAACGGTAAGCTGACAGCCTTCAGACAGACTGCCTGGACCACACTTAATAAGTGGGATTGAGGTCAGGAGAGCTAGATTACAGGGCAAAGAGAAGCTCCCTTAGAAAACCAAATCACTTGAAATTGTATTTCTTTCAGGGTCAAAAAAAGAGCAGGAAGTATTGCCTCTGCTCCCATTCATGCCATTTTCCAAATTACATTTAAGGCGTTTGGAGAAAATCCATATATCAAAAAGCATCCATGCAATAATGCAAAATTTAAAGGGCCTGTCAAACAGGCTGATCTGTTTTAGAATTGTGCATGATACTTAGCAATTCTGGCAATCAGAGGGGCTCAGTTTGAATTGATTGGACTACTTCTCCAAACCAATTTTCTCTTCCTGGCTAGAAAGAATTATTTGCTTTATCTACAATGCCTGGTATCACCAGCCCTAGGGGAATGGGGGGAAAAAAAATTCTTTCTAAGATCACCTGACCCACCTGAGGCTAAGGTGATCTTATCTAAGTACAGAAAGTCCTGCAAACAAGCAAGCTGGAGGCCTCTAGGGAGAAGCCCTCCTGACTAAGGGCTTCTAAATACAAGCAGGAACTGGTGAAAAATTAGACAAGTGGAACACACATCAAACATGTTTGTTCCATCTTTGCTTCCACAGCTTTTAACCCTTTTTTGATACAGGAATTACCTATCCCCTAACTAGTGTGAAACTAGCATCTTCTGATCAGGAATGCTGCCTTGATCATCTTTTATTTTCCTGTCACAGATGTTATGATCTGTAGTCCCTCTCTTACTGCGCTGCTTTCGCTTCCTTTTGCCAGCTGCTCAGCATCATCCCCCAAACTGCTGCAGTACATCTGCTTTTTTTTTACACTCTGACAACTGCTTGTGGATTTGTTAATAAACACAATACTAACTTACTTTTCTAGTAAAATTATATATTATTCTAAAGTTCTAACTTAGAATTTGAGTGGGAAAAAAAAATGAAGGAACAAAGGAAAGAGAAGAAGGAAGGGTGGGTGGGTGGGGTGGAAGCAACTCTAGTTAAAACTATGCAATCTATCAAGATAGCAATTTGTGCATAACTCTTGAGCGGTTTTCAAATTTTGGTGTCTATAAATAACACTTGGGATACTTGTTGTTAATGCTAATTGTAGGGCCCCAACCCTAGAGATTCTGATTCAGTGGGTCTGAAATAAGTTTCTGGGGTTTACATTTATAAAAATCTCCGCAGGCATTTCTGGTGGCAGCAGCTTGGTAGCCTTGGGGAAACTAGACCTTGAGACACATTACAAGTTTAGATCATCCCTATGTATCTGAATGAATCTGAATGAATACTGTCAGGGTAAACAGCCTGTGCTTGTTGTCAAAATTTGCCATTATGAGAGGAAGGAGGGATGATAAATGCAGCTGCTTAGATTTGAATTTCTGCTGAAATAAGCACAGGTGGTAGGAGATTTACCAACCTTCCCTAAGGCTCCATGCACATCTGCTGGGGGCCATCCCTAACCCAGGCAGCCCTACTCCTGTCCCCGCCCCCAGCTGTTGGATTGCTTTCTCAAAAACCTCCCCACTTATACAAAAGCCTGTCTTTAAAGTTGAGGAGTTTAGGTACTCCTCAACCAAGATACTCTGCTTTCAGGTAACGAATCCTTAACACTACTTTACTGCTCAAGTATCAAGGGAACTCTGGTCTCAGAAAGCTTGTGAGATATGTTTCAAAAACCCTAAGGAACTGGGGGCAGGAGCAGGGAATGTCTGCACTACATAAATATTATTTCAGCCACAAATGAGTAAAGCAGGAAAACAGGAATTCATGGTCTGGTTTCTCATCTCATTACCTTGACTACATTGTTTCCACAAGAAAATACATCCCATAATGCAGATAGATGAATTTCCACTAACTTTTCTAAGTATGGGACTGATTTTTTTTTCCTGGTGATGACATAACCCAGGGATTCTGGGATAGTCCTGATTAAAACATTCTATCACTTTTTCCTCATAAGCAGGCTCATATTCATCAGAACCAGAACATACAGTCATTGTATTTATGAAAGCTCAGTTTATTGAACAAATAATTACTGTCCACTATGTGCCAGACACTGTTCTAGATACAGAAAATAAAAGTGAATAAAACAGACTAAATGGAGAGACCAGCGAAAATGAGGAAATAATGTATCAATCAGATAGAGACCTGTAACAATGACAGAGCATGGGAAGGAGAATGGGGGGAAAGGTGTGAGTTTATATAAAGTGGCCCAGAAAGTCTCTCTGACAGAGAGCCCCACAGAAGAGACCTAAAAGAAGCAAAGGATGCAGCCATATGCACCTCTGAGCAAAGATAATTTCAGAAAGGGAAGAGCTTTTGCAGAGGTTCTTCAGCACGACCATGCTTGGTATTTTTTAGGACAACAAAGAGGCCAGTGCAGCTGGAACCCAGTGAGGAGGAGAGGGGTAGATCTGAGGTCAGAGAAATGGCTAAGACCCAATCATGCATGTCTTCCAGGCCATTGTAAGGATGTTGTCTTTTACTCTGAGTGAGAGGGGAAGAGAAAGTAGAGCAGAAGGGCAATATGATTTCACATGCTTTAAAACAATCAATTGCTTGTTATGTTGAGGATAATCTGTAGGGATCAAGAATGAAAGCAGATAAACAAAATATATATGAAAAAAATTTAACATTTATGTAAGCAAATGCACATATACACATATATATCTATATATCATTCTACAAATATTGGTTTGTATTGTGAAAAATTTGATTTTTACCCGCAATAAAAAAATAAAATAAAATAAAAAGAATGAAAGCAGAGAGACTGGCTAGAAGGTGATTGGGCTATGATAAATAACTAGGATGGGGGTAGTGGTGGTGGGAATTGGTCAGATACTAGATAGAGTTTAAAAGTAGACCCAACAGTATTTGCTAATGGATTGTATGTAGTGTTTCAAAAAAAGGGAGGGAATAAAAATGCTAAGACTTTGATGAATTTAGTAGACATACCTTACTTAAAATTAACTGCTTTAATAAGTATATGGATATGCCTTCCACGCCTATCTGTAAGAGGACACATGACCACAGAGCACTAACCGGGGTCATCTCTAATGATTAAATTATAGAAAATATTTATTAGCTGCCTCTCTTTCTAATGAAAATATAACACTGGTGTACTTTATAATAATTGTTGATACATGAAAAAATTTTCCCTTTCTACATAAATCTTGTGGCATTCAAGATAACAGCATCTCTATCTCAAGGGGCCCTTCTGATTTGTGTGATTAAGTAGAGTAACTACAGTAACTTATTCTACCCCTTTATCTTTTTTTTTTCATATGATAAACTTTATTTTTATTTTCATTTTTATTTTTTTATTTTTATTTTTTTATTTTTTTGTCAGGAAGTCATTTATTGGAGGGCACAGTTCGGGTGAGGGCAGTGCTGGCAAAGTCCTCATGAGTGTAGGGCCTGCCACTTGTCCAAGGGGCCGCAATTGGGGATGTATTTCACCCCACAGCCATCTGGGATGAGGCGCTTCTCAATCACCATGTCTTCAAATTCGTCAGCATTGAACTTCGTGAAGCCCCACTTCTTGGAGATGTGGATTTTCTGGCGGCCAGGGAACTTGAACTTGGCCCTGAACAGCGCCTCAATCACATGCTCCTTGTTCTGAAGCTTGGTGAGGATGGACATGATGACTTGGCTGATGTGGACCCAGGCCACCGTCCCCTGAGGCTTTCCAAAGGCCCTCGCATACCCGTCTGGAGCCTAGATTGGGGGATGGCACGAGGTCACAGACAGGACCATCAACAGGCAGGGGCTGTCTCCAAGGTCCCTTGGGGCAACCTGTACAAGCAACAGGCCGCGTATACTACCAAGGAGGCTGTTGTCCACAGCCTCTACACACCGGGCCCCCACGGGGAGAGGGAGATGGTCGGCTTGATTGGCTGCAGGTAAACTTTCTTTTTAAAGAAGTTTTAGATTATAGAAAAGTTACATTGAAAGTATAAAGGATTCCCATATATCCCACCCCCTCCCCCTGCAACATTTTCCCTTATTAACATCTTACGTTAGTGTGGTACATTTGTTACATTGGATGAACAACTATTGAAGCATTGCTACTAACCAAGGTCTGTAGTTTACATTGTGGTTTATACTTTGCACTGTACAATTTTATCTTTTTTAATAAAATTTTATTGAAGTGTATAATTCATGCATGAACATACATAAACAAAAAGGGTATAGTAAAAGTTGTGAGCTTACAAAACAAACATGCATATTATCATATAAGGCTGCCATACATTCACAAAATGTATAATGGCCTGTCTCAATTATTACAGTATCATGCAGAACATCCCAATGACCTAAAAATGCCCTATGTTCCACCTATTCTTTCCTTCCCCTCCCCTCTGAACCTCTGGTAACCACTATCTTTATATCAAAGTCACAAGTTCTTCCATTACTACAATAATAAGTCAACTTTGGTCCATGGTTGTATTTCCCCCTTATGTTCATTCATTCCTCAATATTTAGGATTTGGGGATGGTGATGCCCACTCTGCTTCAGATTGAGAGAAGGCTTAGATCTTATGGGAAGGATGGAAAGAACTGTTTTACTTACAATTATAGATACTCCTTGTTTTTTGGCATGGGGGTTTTCCATCATCATCATTTTGTTAGTTGTCCTGGGTGAATCCAATGAACTAGAGAGTAGGTACTGGCTACAACCCTGCTGAGATTCAGGGCTCAACTGGCATTCAGACCAAAGATTTAAGTCTATGGAACATATATTTAACAGTATAGTGCTAATTATAGGTTTAAATAAAAGGGATAGAAGAATCATGTGTAGGGAAATCATAAATGAGTCTGTTACACTGGGGAAATAGGTTATCATATATTCCAAGGTAAGGGCCACCAACAGAGTGCTGATTTCATGGGGTTGTGTGCCTTGCCTATAGTGTCCAGATGTCCCTAGTGCCCTCTGGAGCACCCCTGTTTGAGGCCTTTTTTTACTGTGGCAATTAGTGAGATCTGCTTGAGACGTGCATAAGCGTAACCTCTGGAATGACCTCCCGACTTTCTTTGAAATCCCTTAGCCATAAAAACTCTTTTGTAGTTAATGTCTCCTCCTTTTGTTAAAGGTCTTTTTCCAAGTGCAGTGCTGGTTGGTGGTTGGTATCAATCCCTCAGTGCCAGGGAGGCTCATCCCCAGGAGTCATGTCCCACACCAGGGAGAAGGCAGTATGTTTATGTGCTGAGTTTGGCTTAGAGAAAGTCCTCATTTGAGTAACAAGGAGATTTTCATGAGGTAACTGTTAGGGTGTAGTTATTATTAGGCTAAGTTTCAATTGTACAAAAATAAGTACAAGCATTAATATCAAAGGCTTGGCATATTGGTCTGTTTTCTTTTATTAAGCACTGCTCATGTACTCTAGAGATTCTTGCCACTCTGAGAATGTAGTAAGACTCCCCCTGAGTGGGGTTGGGGGTGGTGGTTTGGGCTATCCATGGATCTGCTGGAGGAAGAAACAGGTGAACTCTGGGGAGGTTGATGACTCTGGTTTAGAATAAAATTCTGGGAGTGTTCTTTCAGCATGTATGGCAGCGGAGGGTCACTGTGCAGGACATCAGTGTTCATGAGATGTGTTAGGAAGGGTGTACCTGTGGCATGCCTTTATGGAATATGAAAGTATTCATGTTGTCATAGGGTGTTATCTCAGTAGGTGGAGACCCACACAATACTCCTTTATATTTAATTTGGATATTTAAAAAAACAACAACATTAAAACAGTACCATACATTCAAATATTATAGGGTTATTACTTTTGAGATGCCACAGAAAATTTTGCTGGATGAATGAAATAAAATGATGAGAAAAGAAAACTAGGAATGTAGTTTCTGAATCTTTTTGAAAAAGCTTTTCTTCTTTTCTTAAGTGGTATTGCCTCCAGCAATTCTCTGGATCCTAGAGATAAAATCAAAAGCATGTTTCACTCTCACTTTCAAAGTGAATGCAGTACCCTTTAAATGTAGAATATTGCCTTTGTATTTTTATGAGTAATATATATTCACAAATCCATAGTATTTGTTTTCATGCACACCTGCTTTGTGGTAGTTTGTTATCATTGATGAAGAAGAAGGGAAGGCTCATGAACATCAGATATAAAAGATATGGGAATCTTGACAGACAATGAAGAATAAGAATAAGCTTTACCTTAGATTCATATAAAACCTTTATGGTTAATACCACACAATATTTGCAGGTTTTTTTTCTAATCTCTGTGTATATCATTTCACCTGAAACAAAGCCATTCTCTTGAATGGCAGGGCTATTATTATTGCTTTAAGAGCCTCTCTTTAGCTTGTGTTATAGATATTAAAAAATAATTCAGAGTGTGGGAAGATGAGGAAGTAGGAGGCCTCAGGAATCATCCCCTCCACCAGAATAATATTAAACAAGCAGGAACTCTCTAAATCAACTATTTGAAACTCCAGAATCTCATAGAACACAGTGCAGCATCCAGGGAAGGGTGGGAGAAAAAAGCTGATAAATTGCAGAAAATACCAATGAATTTCATTTCCCTGTAGTGGCAACCATTGCCAATCCTCCTACCTCACAGGAGGCAGCAGTGAAATACTCAAAGCTGACCCCTGGTGCAGGGTGAGAATAAAAACCTAGTTACCTAATATTCAGAGATATGTAGATGATCACTGCTTTTGATCTGCTATTTCAGCTAGGGACCTGGCTATTCAACTCAACTAGGGCAAAAGTGGCAGAGGAGTCTTAAAGACAGTACCCTTTCTCAAAACTAAGGAAACAGTTAAAGGCCTGCATTTACTGGGCAAGTGCCAAAACAAGAAAACAGCTCCAAAGACTCATAAGAGAATCTCCTGGCACCCTTCTTGGCCCCTCACTCAACTCCTCTCCAGGGCATTGTGGAGCCAATGAGTGCTCCCTTTGTGGGTCTAAAGTATCCTTCAGCCTGGGAAAGACTGAACTAGGGAACTCCTCTATAACTCACTCCCTGCCACAGCCCTAAATTTGCCCTCCAAGCAAAAGCAGCTTGGGACAGCTAAAGCTGTATAAGAAAGAACAGAATAAAATGGAATGGGGTAAAATTTACTTGCTTTAAGTCAAGTGTTGGAGTACCAGGAGAGGGAAAGAGTCTGTTTCCTAGGGTATAGAGGTGGCATTCAAATTCTTGTAAAAACAGGACTCCCTAAGCACAGCTAAGGACAAGACATAGGCCCAGAAAAGATAGGGAGGACTCTGAACTTGGCATTTGCCTTGGGCTGACCTTCCTGATAGGAGGGCTGAACTCTGACAGAGAGCACTGGCCAAGGCAAAGCCAATTAGAAAAAACTGGGCAAATTTCATTGTTTTATCTGTTTTTTGTCAGCTCCTGGAACTCAAGAAAATCTCTGTTATATCACTAGCTGGATAGTAACTCAACAAATGGGGAGCTTTGGGACAAAATCCTAGAGTTAACATTTTACAATATTAAAATGTGCTGTATGCAACAAATCGTTACAGGACAAATGAAGAAATAGGAAACAATGACCTGTCCAAAGAAAGAGGATAAAAATCCAGAAAACACCAAAGAAGAAGAACAGTCTGTGGGCATACAGGGCAAAGACTTCAAAAAAGTAATCTTCAATATCCTCAAGGAGATAAAGGAAAATACAAAGAAAGAACCAAAGTATATCAGGAAAATAATGAATGAACAAAATGATGGTCTCAATAAAGAGAAAGTTTTAAAATGAACCAAACAGAGCTGCTGGAGTTGAAAACCACAATAACTGAAAGGAGTAATTCACAGAAGAGTTTCAACAGTTCATTGGATCTGGGATAAGAAAGAATCAGTGAACTTAAAGACAAGACAATTGTAATAAGTAAGGCTGAGGAGTGGAGAGAAAAAAGAATTACAAAAAGTGAAAATAGCCTAAGAAACCCATGGTACACCATCAAGAATACCAGTAATATCAGTGTAATTCTTGATATTAACAGATAAATATATACCCATTATGAAAATTGATGTTATGTACAAGGGAGTCCCAATTAGATTAAGTGACAATTTCTCACCAGAAACCATCAAGGCATGAAGGCAGTGGGTTGAAATACTTAAAGTTATGAGAGAAAACAATTGCTAATCAAGAACTTTATATCCCACAAGAATTTCATTCATAAATAAGGGAGAAATTAAGACATTCCCAGATAAACAAAAGGTGAGGGAGTTCATTATCACTAGACTTGCCATCCTAGCAATACTAATTGGAGTTAGTTCCTCATACTGAAAGAAAAGGACACCAGACAGTGAATCATAGGAACAAAGAGAAATAAAGACCACCAGTAATGGTAACCATATGGGTAATTATACTATTTTATTTTTTGGTATATAACTCTTTTCTTATTTCTTATAGCTGCTAAAATTCAAATGCAGAAAAAGTAATGATAAATCTATGGCTTTGGAAATACAAAGTACAAAGATTTAAAATTTAACAAGTACAAAAAAATGTGGGAGGAATGTGGGGTATAGGAACAGTCTATGTGTATATTATTGAAGTCAAGTTGGTACAAATCAAATGTGACTGTTATAGATTTAGGATGTTAAATTTTAGTTTCCTCAATGTGATTTTGGGCATATAGTAAAAACCCATCCCACTTAAAGGTGAAACACTGAGCGCTTTACCCTAAGATCAGGAATAAGACAAAGATGCCCACTGTCACCACTCTTATTAAACATTATACAGAAGTTCTAGCCATACCAATTAGACAAGGAAAAGAAATAAAAAATATCAAAATTGGAAAAGAATAAGTAAAATTTTCACTTTCTCAGATGAAATGATTTTATATAAAGAAAATCCTGAAATTCCATAACAAAGATAATAGAGCTAACAAATAAATTCAGCAAAGTGGCAGGACACAAGATCAATACCCAAATATCTACTATACACTAGTAATGAACAATTTGAAGAAGAAACTAAGAAAAAAATTTTCATTCAAAATCACAAGTAAAAGAATAATATACCTAGGAATTAATCTAACCAAGGATGTAAAGGACTTGTCTATGGAAAACTACAAAACATTGCTAAGAAGATCTAAATAATGGAAAAATATTCCATGTCCATGGATTGGAAAACAACATTGTTAAGATATCAGTCTAACCAAAGTGATTTATAAATTTAATGCAATCTCAAACCCAATTCCAACAACCTTCTTCACAGAAATGGAAAAGCCAATCATCAAATTTATATGGCCAGGTAAAGGGTCCTGAATAGAGAAAGCCATCTTGAAAAAGAAGAATGAAGTTGGAAGAATCATACTTCCTGATCTTAAAACTTGCTACAAAGCCACAGTAATCAAAACAGCATCGTATTGGCACAAGGACAGACATATAGACCTATGGAATTAAACTGAGATTTCAGAAATTAACCCTCACATTTACCACCAAATGATTTTTGAACAAGGTTGACAAGTCCACTCAATTTGGAAAGAATGGTCCCTTCAACAAATGGTGCTGGGAAAACCGATGCACATATGCAAAATAATGAAAGTGGATCCCTACTTCACACCATACACAAAAATCTACTCAAATGTGGATCAAAGATTTAAGAAACAAACTATAAACTCCTAAAAGAAAACATAGCAAAGCATCTTCAGGACCTTGTGTTAAGCAATTGTTCCTTAGATTTTACACCAAAGCACAAGTAACAAAAATGAAAAGTAAATAAATAGGGACCTCACCAAATTAAAAAACTTGTGTGCATCAAAAGTATTTATCGTGGAGCAGCTGTAGCTCACTGGTTAAGTGCGGGCATCCCAGGAAAAGAAAAAAAAGTTTATCATGAAAGTAAAATGATAGCTTATACAATGGGAGAAAACACTTAGAAACTACATATCTGATAAAAGTTTAATACCCAGACTATAAAGAAAGTTTACCATTCAGCAACAAAAATACAAATGACACAAGTAAAAGTGGGCAAAAGCCTTGAATAGACATTTCTTCACAGAAGAGATACACAGGGCCAAAAAGCACATGAAAGAATTCTCAACGTCATTGGTCATTAGGAAAATTCAAATCAAAACCGCAATGAGACACCATTTCACACCCACTGAAACAGCACAATTTTTAAAGAATGAAAAATAACGAGTATTGAAGAAGATGTGAAGGAACAGGAAAACTCATTCATTGTTGGTGGGAATGTAAAATGGTGCATTTTCCTAAGAAAGTTAGTATAGAATTGTCATATGACTCAGCAATCCTACTTCTAGGGGTAGACACTCAAAAGAATTGAAAGCAGGGATTCAAAAAGATATTTGCACATTGATGTTCATAATCGTA
Source organism: Tolypeutes matacus (assembly GCA_026826555.1). Taxonomy (NCBI): domain Eukaryota; kingdom Metazoa; phylum Chordata; class Mammalia; order Cingulata; family Chlamyphoridae; genus Tolypeutes; species Tolypeutes matacus. Next base: position 9,390,645 of record JAKSZT010053887.1, on the reverse strand, counting down.
TTGCTCACAATTGCCAAAAGATGGAAGATACCTAAGTGTCCATCAATTTAAATTGTACAGTTTCTATTTGGGATGATGGAAAAGTTTTGATAATGGATGATGGTGATGGTAACACAACATTGTGAATGTTAACAACACTGAATTATATATTTGAATATGGTTAAAAGGGGAAACTTTAGATTGTATATATGTTACTAGAATAAATTTACAAAGATCCATAAGACTATATAACACAGTGACACTTAAAGTAAACCATGGACTATAGTTAATAGTACAATAATAAAAATTTTCTTTCATCAATTGTAAAAAATGTACCATAGTAATGTAATGTGTTAATAATAGGGTGAAATATTGCACTCTTTTTTCTGTATGATTTTCTGTAAACTTACATTTTTATAAAAATCAGGAAAAAAGAAAAATATAATTCAGACAAGAAAAAATTCAATTATAAAGATATCTTCCTTGAAATAGTCCTACTATGAAACAACACATCTAAAACTCCTCTATATTTACATTTCTCTTGAAGAAATAAAATTATAATAATCTTGAATAGGATATACATCAATGTAGCAATGACAACATAAAGAAAAAAGGCAAAATAATGGTTGAAAATTCCAATCAGGTGAAAATTTCCAAGTAAAGGTATTTAATATAAAGTTAAGGTGATACTTAATTGAATCAATCCCATAGCTGAATTATATTTCTAAAAAGATCATGAAGCACTAGATGTAAAATGTCAAACCAAAGAGTATGGTCTCAAGCTTAAAAAAAAAAAAAAAAAAAAAAAAAGCAAAGAAATTAGAAAGCCATTTTTTAAAGAAACCAAGATATGCTAACTCAAAATATAAGCAGGTATCTTGAGGAGAGTATAATTCAAATTACAAGTTTAGAGAGAAAAAAATATCATGTCACAGCCAAGTGATATTACAAAACAAAAAGAAATCTTCTACATTCTTCCCCAATATTTTTGAGGAGGCAATAAAGGAAAACAGAGACAAAACACTACTTGCAGTAGGCCATAATATTCCATTTACAAAATTGACTTACCAAGATGAACCATATGTTAGTACATAAAACAAATTTCTGCAAATATAAAAGGACTTAGGACATACAAAGTATATTTTCTGACCACAATGGAATTAATTTAGAAATTGGTAACTTAAAAATATCTTGGAAATCCATCAAAACTTGTAAATAAACTTAGAAATACTTAGAAGTAAACAGTTCTAATAACACATGGGTCAAAGAATAAGTCAAAGGTAAATTAAAAAGTATTGTGAACTAAGTTAAAGTGAAAAGCAACATATAAAATTTGTAGAATGCAGCTAAGAGAATGATTCATGGGAACTTTACACCATGCACCCCCCATATTAGAAATGAGAAAGGTCACAATTCAATAGCCTTAGCTTCTACCTGAAGAAACTAGAAAAAGAAGATAAATGAAATCCAAAATAAGTAGAAGAAAGGAAATAGTCTAGACGAAAGTAGAGATCAATGAAATAGGAAATAGAAAAACACTAGAGAAAATGAGATCAATAAAATTGATAAATCTCTAGCCATATGGATCAAGAAAAGGGGGCAAAGAACAAATTACAAAAAAAAAAAGGAAAGAAAGACAGAGAGAACAAATTACCAATATTAGGAATGAGATGTGACATCACTGCAAATAACTACCAGTTTAGATTAAATGGTCAAATTCTTTAAAAGCTACAAACTACCAAAGTCATTTGAGAATTAATAACCTGAATAGCTCTATATCTATTAAAGAAATTTAATTTGTAGTCAAAACATTCCCACAAAGAAAACTCCCATATGGCTTCATTGGGAAATTCTACCAAGCATTTCAGGATGAAATAGTACTAATGCTACCTAAAATTTTCCAGAAAATTGAAGAGGAGGGAAAATTTCCCAAGTCATTCATGGAGGCCAGCATTACTCTGATAGCAAATCCTGACAAAGACATTAAAAGGAAAGAAGTTACAAACCAATATCCCTAATGAATATAGGTCTAAAAATTCTCAACAAAATATTAATGAATCAAATCAAATAATATATGGAAAGGGTAATAAATCATGATCAAGTTTATCCCAGGCACGCAAGATTGGCTTAACACTCAAAAAATCAAGTATAATCCTTGATATTAACAGGTAAAAAAAAAAAAAAAAAAGAAAAACCATATGATCATCTTAATACATGTAAATAAAGCAGTTGTCAAAATCTAACATCTATTCGATTAAAAAATAAACTTTTAGCAAAATTGGAATAGAAGTGAATTTCCTCAAACTGATGAAGAACAGCTTCAGAAAATTTACAGTTAACATCAACATCATATGTAATGGTAAAATATTGAATCATTTCCTCCCTAAGATCAGGAATAGATCACTTCTTTTCATTACTGTACTGGAAGTTTTAGTCATTTCAACCAGGAAAGAAAAAGGCATCTAGATTGGAAAGGAAGAAATAAACTCTCTTTATAGAAAAATACTGTTATTTATGTAGAAAATATTGTGGAAACTACCAAAAAAGGCCTAAAAAACTCATAAGCAAATTTAGCAAATTGTATGATTCAAAAGCAATGTACAAAAATCAATTTTAGTTCTATGCACTTTGAATGAAAAATTGGAAATTGAAAAAAAATTAAACTAACATTTAAATCACCATTAAAAATATGGAATAATTGAAGGAAACTCTAACAAAATCCATGCAAGGCCTATACACTAAAATCAACTGGGAAGCGGCTGTGGCTCAATCAGTAGGGCTCCCGTTTACCATATGGGAGGCCCCGGGTTCGGTTCCTGGGGCCTCCTGGTGAAGGCAAGCCCGCCCGCATGGCGTGGTTAGCTGACCCAGCGAGCACAAGCAGCAAGGGGGGATAAATGAATAAATAAATAAAATCTTAAAAAATAAATAAATAAATAAATAAATAAATAAATAAATAAATAAATAAAATAAAATCAACAAAACGTTCCTGCAAGTTATTAAAGGGGATCTAAATATATGGAGAGATATATCATGTTCATGGATCAGAAGACTCAGTACTATTAAGATGCTAATTATTCCTAAACTGATATATAAAAATACAATGAAATGTGTAAGTCCATTGAGGGTGGTGGGCCACACTTGTGGGAGATGTTTGTGTGGGATGTGGTGGGAGGTGTGGGAGGTGGGCAACATGGGAATCCCAGTGGGTTCTGTGTAATATTTTGGATAAGCTAAGCACCTCTTAAAATATATTTATATATATATACAAATAACATTTTTGTAAGCAAATGCACATATATGCATATATATTTATAGATCATTTTGCAAATGTTGGTATGTATTGTGAAAATTTTTATTTTTACCCACAATAAAAAAAAAAATACAATGAAATCTCAATAAAAATTTCATAGTGCATTTTTTATAGAAATTGTCAAGATGGTTCTAAAATCCATATGGAAATGCAAAGAGCCTAGAATAGTCCAAACTTTAAAAAAGAACAACAACATGGAAAGAATTACACTACCTTACTTCAAGACTTGTTATAAAGCTAGTTATCAAGACTATATGATATTGCCTCAATATAGATAAACAGATTAATGCAACAGAAAAAAATGTTCAGAAATATAGCCAAACATATATGGATATCTAATTTTTTTTTAAAGGTGCAATGGGGAAAGGATGATCTTTTCATCAAATGACACTGGAACAATGTGATAATCATATGCCCATAAATGATAATAAATCCATATCTCTCACCATATTAAAAAATTAACTCCAAATGTATCATAGAACTGAATGAAAAACTTAAAGTTATAATAGGTCTTCTATGTTAAAATTACAAAACATGGAAGAAAATCTTTTTGACCTTGAATTAGGAAAAGTTTTATTAGATGTATTGCCAAAAGCACAATCTAAAAAAGGGAAAAAATGATAAATTAGACTCCTTAGACACTAAGAATTCCTTCTTTTTGAAATATACTTTAGAAAATAAAAAAAAGACAAACCATACCTCACCATTTGCTCCCTGAGAAATGACAGGTGGGGCAACCAATCAGAACAGCAAACAGCTGGGGCCCTGCCCCCAACATCAAGAAGTGGAAGAAGGAAAGACTTTAAAAAGGCCTGACCTGGGGCCTGGCAAGTGCCACTCACTCTGCAGTATGCCCGCGGTCTGTTCCTCGGCATGGGCCATGTACTTTTCTTGTTTTCTTGTTTCTTAATAAACTCTTTACTCCCTTGCCTAAAACAAACAAACAACAACAACAACAAAAAGCCATAGACTTGCAGAAAAAACTGACAAATCACATATCTGAGAAAGGACTTGTATCCAGAGCCTGACAATAAAAACATAAATAACCCAAATTTAAAAATAGGTGAACAATTTGAACAGATGAAGAAACAGGTGAACACAGAGAATTTCTCAGCTAAGATCTGTTTACCTGGAACAGAAACTACCAAAGCCATAAACTGGTAGGAACGTGTGAATGGTAATTCTAATGAGATGCCGGAGGCTAAGTGTGGCGTGTCATAAGAGTGAAAAACTAAACTGGGTGCTACAGTCTTAGGGAGGCCCCCCCACTTTCATGGACCAGCTTCTCATGATGAATGTATGGGAAAAGATCCCTTCTTGGCACTGGTATGGGTAGGGAAAGAGTAACCATTGTGAAACAGAACCTTCTCCATAAAAAAGTGTACTCTCCAGGGGAAATCGTGCTACCAGAGCACAATTTTGGAATATATCCTGGCTACAGGAAGGGGATTCTTCCCCACTCCAGCCCACTTCACCTCACATTCTTATCTAAGAATCAACAAGGGAAAAAGAAGAAGGAAAAAAAAAAAAAAAAAAAAAAAAAAAAACAGGAGAGAAAAAGAAATCAACAAAGGCCCAGGTTTCAAAGAAATATATTGGGAATGCTCCAGTCAAGGAAGGGAGTGGGGGAGGGGGGCAGGAGGAAAATGATATAAACCAAGGAGGGACACAAATACTTGTGAAGGCCACATCTCTAAAACACAGAACACTAAAAATTGAGACTTAATCAAAAGATTATGGAATGGTCCCCCTCCCTCACACCCAAAAAACTACAGTATAATAGTGGGTTACAGCTTAAAAAGCTGTAAGATACACACACTCTCTGAGGAGTAATACAAAGGGAAACCCCAAAGACAGAAGGGGAGCCAAAAGAACAACACTAGAGCAGGGGTTCTTAACCTTTTTTGTTCCATGGACCCCTTTGCTAGTCAGGTGAAAACCACGGATCCCTTACTAAGTCCACACTATGCTGTGTATTATTTAATAAATATATCATACCCGCACCAAAACATTCTCACAAGAATAATGTTTTTTCTAATTTCCATTCAAGCTCACGGACCCCTTGTTAAGAACCCCTGAGCTAGAGGGAAAAAAAAGGCAACTTACCTTCAGAGGAACAAAGAATCACAGAAGACTTCTGGTCAGAATCCTTGAAAGCAAGAAGACAATGGAGTGAAACCTATAGAAAAGTTGAAAGATAAAAACTACCAACCTAGGATTCTATAGCCAGAGAAATTATCCTTCAAAAGTGGAGAAAAATTGTTTTCTCAGATAAACAAAATCTGAAGGAAGTAATTGTCAGCAAACTTCCATGTAAGAAATGTTAAAGGAAATTCTTCAGGCTGATGAAAAATGATATCGTTCAGAAACTTGGATCTACATAAAAAAGGAAATAGCATTGGAGAAATATAAGTAAAGATAAAATAAAATTTTATAATTTTCTCATTAATTGATCTGAAAGATAACTTTGTTTAGCAGGGGTTCTTAACCTTTTTTATTCCAGTCAGGTGAAAACCACAGACCCCTTATTAAGTCCACACTATACTGTATATTATTTAATAAATATATCACACCCGCACCAACACATCCCCACAAGAATAATATTTTTTTTAATTTAAATTCAAGCCCATGGACCCCTTGTTAAGAACCCTGGTTTAAAGCAATCATAGTGAACATTTATTGGGTGATTTTAGCACATAGATGAGTGAACTTAATGACAGCAGTGTCACAGGGAAAGGAGGGAGTAGTTGGAAACACTGTTATAAGGCACCTGCATTACACAAATAGCATTATTTGAAGACAGACTTCAATTCTTTAAAAATGTATATTGTAAAATATATCTTTAAATTTAAAGCAACTACAAAATTTTTAAAAGAAATATGAACAATATTCCAAGATAGGAAATATAATGAAAATATATAAAATGCTAAATTAAAAGAGAAGGCAGAAAAAGAGAAGCAAAAAGATATAAACAGCAAATGGATATGCAATTACAAAGATGATACTTATTAATTCTATGATCACTTTAAAGATTCAGATAGTTTAAAAGTGAAAGAATAGAGAAAGATATACCATATACTAATCAAAATAAACCTGGAGTAGCTATATTAATTTTAGACAAAGTAGACTTCAGAACAATGAAGATAGCGAGGCAGATCCAGATACTTTAAATGAGTTTTAGCCTCCTGGCTGAGATTAATTACTCGTCAGGAAACTGAAACTCTTACAATGATCCACAAAGAACACTGAAACGCCCATCTGGTATCTAAAGACTAGAGTCAGACAAATAGTCTGAAGTAATTACAATATGCAAATCCATAGTTAGTGTAGCAGTTTGGTATTGTTTATGAAATCCAAAAATAGATATTGGATTACGTTTGTAAACTGGTTTGTTCCTCTGGGCATATTAGATTATATTGGATTCAAAGGTTTCACCTTTAATTGATTAAACAATGATTGAGGCTTTCATTGGGCCACATCAGTAGGACATTGAGTCCCCACCCCCATGGAGGGCAGGGACTCACAGAGAAACCTCACCACAGAGAAGAGAGTTTGGAGTTTTAATCCTGGAGCATGGGAAGTAAACACATAGAGAAGCAGATAGGTAAGGAAGGAGAGAAGGCCCAATTGGACACAGCAGAGGCCCAGGGAAGAGAGATGAGCCATTTGCCTGATAGTCTACAGCTGGCCTTGTGGTGAGAGCAGAGGAGCTGAGCCCAGAGAGAAACAAGCCCCAGGAAGAGAGAAACCCAGGAAGCCTGAAACCTTGCAGACATCGGCAGCCATCTTGCTCCAACACATGGCAACAGACTTTGGTGAGGGAAGTAACTTATGTTTTATGTCCTGGTTAACTATGCGCTTCTGCCCCCAAATAAATACCCTTTATAAAAGGCAACAGATTTCTGGTGACTTGCATCAGCATCCCTTTGACTGACTAGTACAGTTAGAAACTAGAATACAGAGGCCAGAAGAGAGAAGGGAATGCAGAGTTAATGCTTAATTGTTAGAGTTTTTGTTTAGGGTGATGGAGAAGTTTTGGTAATGGATGACAGTGTATCTTAGATTTATTGCAAATATATCTGCTGTCACTCAATGAATCTCCGATTTCTATTCTTTACTGAAATATCATATATAGCCACATAAATCTTAATGCCACTTCACTGAAAATAAAATTGAAGGGCAGAGAAGTATAGTATTTTTGCATGCCCAAATCTGTAGGTAAGGTTTATATTAAGAAATAAAAGTGAAATTAATAATAAATGCTGAATGGTGGCAGGGGATGGATATAATTGAATAGAGGAACAGGAGTGTAAGGAAGACTTTTTACTGCATTCCTTTTTATCTTTCTAAAATATTGAAACCATTTAAATATTTATTTAAAAGGATAAATAAATAAATGTTTTGTTAAAAATCAATCCAAATAGGGAAGCGGATGTGGCCCAAGTGGTTGGGCTCCCATCTAACATATGGGAGGCCCTGGGTTCAGTTCCCGGAACCCCCTGGCGAGGGCAAGCTGGTACAACAAGATGACACAACAAAAGGAGAAAAGCAGACACAGAGGAAATGTGCAGTGAATGGACACAGAAAGCAGACAGTGAGCACAAGTGATGTGGGGTGGGGGGGGTAGTAAATAGATAAATAAATCCAAGTAATAGAACTACAAATAAAAAGTAAGGGGACGGGAGAGAAGGGAGGAAGGGAGGGAGAAGGGGAGGAGAAGGGAAGGGAGGAGGAAAAGGCTTGCTAATAAATATTTTGCAAAGTTACTAAGTGATTTTCACAAAGTAATCTAAACACTGAAGAATTAAGATAAATTTCTTAAGAATTCTTCGAAAACATTTACAGATGATCCAGGTCTTTATGGATTTAAGAGGAGAAGAGAGACAGGAAGCCAATTTTAGAGAGAAGAGGAGAAATCAAGTTGGGATTTATAAGGAATCCTGATTATTTTTAAAAGGCCTGGACAAATTTCACATTTTTTATGCTCTTGAGGGATAGGAAAAAGAAAATGAAGAAACAATTGGTTGGATATAAATAAACTGAGATACTTTGAAGACAGTGAAACCCTCAATGTTCAAACTGAAAGATATGTCAGAGATTCACTGAGACTCAATCGAAATTGTCTTGGACCAAAATGAGGCACACCTGGGATTAAGTATAAATTGCACCAGAGCAAACTGACTCTATCTGAGAATGGGATGTTATTACATATTTTAATTACATAGTTACATAAGAATTGAATGAGATTATACGTTAAAGTGCTTTGTTAGCATGCACTATCAATTCATCTACTACATCAGGACTTCTCAACATGGTTTCATGTAAGACTATTAGCCCCCTTGGGCTGTTTGCAAAATCTATGTGTAGACCTACCCCTCTAGGCTAGAGATTGCAGAATTGGTTATAAAGGGAATTTCCTGTAGAGTAAATTCTCTACTATGATAAAATCAGAGCTAAATATTAGAGTTAAAATATCAGAGTTAAAATATTTTAATAAAGAAGACATTAAGATCATCAATGCAAGTATACTTCAATGACAACTTTCAATATTTTGTATTTTTCAGCATAATTCTAGATTCTGAGAAATCCTCTGATTTTGCTCTTCTACCACAAAATTCTATTTTCTTCCCTTCTCCCATTTTTCTGAATTTGTTTATATATTTATTATGTTTATTTAGGATATTTAAGATGCCTAATAGAGCGAGACAGTTATACCAACTACCCCCTTAAATGTGCTAATATACCAAAACTTGAAGGCTCTTTAATATTAAGAATCCAAATTCTATAAACAAATAAATTAGTGTTTCAGGGCCACTAATTCGAAAAGCTGAAAATTCTGTAACATTTTCTTTAAAATGAGGAAGTCTTAGGAACAGGAACCTATTCCATACCTGCCAGAGGCCCTCAGACATTTTTAAGATATATTTACAAGGAGCAGATGTAGCTCAGTGTTGAGTACCTGCTTCCCACATACAAGGTCCCAGGTTCAATCCTTGATACCTTCTCAAAAAAAAAAAAAAAAAAAAAAAGGATATACTTACAGTATGAGTTCAATTTATTATACAAATGTCTACTGTGTTACATTTCTTGGAATGCCAGACCCCTAGAATACAGACAGTAATAAAATTTGTGCCCAGAAGTGAATTTTACTATGTGGATCCTGAAACCCTGCTCTTGACCTCCTCATTGCAGACTACTGTCCATTCCTCATTTTAACCTTCTGCCAACCCTCCTCTCTAGTTTGATATATTGATTTATCACTTCCTAAGCTTCCAAACCAGGTCTGGTTTTTAATGTCTTTCCACCTCAGAATAAGGATTCTCCAGGTTTTGGAGGAGTTTACCAATTCCAGCTGCGGCAGAAATTAACCCTTCTCTTCCTCTTGTACATGCAGCGAAACTAGTTTTGCCGCCATTCTTGGCAGTTTTGCGTGGCCAATTTATTGAATGGAAATGATCTGCACCACTTTCAGGTCTGTCCTGTTTAAAAAAAAAAAAAATCTCATGCACAAACTTCCATGCTCTTTTACCTTCTACAAAAGGAAGGAAGGAAGGAAGGAAGGAAGGAAGGAAGGAAGGAAGGAAG
>JAKSZT010053887.1:9335210-9380758 GCA_026826555.1 Tolypeutes matacus | reverse complement strand
AAGGAAGGAAGGAAGGAAGGAAGGAAGGAAGGAAGGAAGGAAGGAAGGAAGGGAGGAAGGAAGGGAGGGAGGGAGGGAGGGAGGAAGGAAGGGTAGACAGACTGGAGGGGAGTAGAATAAATTGGTTTCAAATCTAATGAAATTTACCTCATTAGGCAAAAGAATAAGCGTATTTAAATTTTGTAATACATGTTAACAGGTAGAGAGAGTATTGGTTGTTTGCTTATTTGAAGGGAGTCTGCAAATTTTACATTTGCATCTGTGTGGTTGCCTTCAGGTTATAAGCCAGAATTGTAAGCTTACTTACAATTATTAGTGAAGGGTTGGAATAGTTAAGGGATTTAAATGTGATTTTTCTCATTTCTTTTCTTGGTTCCACAGGGAATGGAAAAATACAAATTAAATTGCATTCAGAATTTTCATCACCTTGTAATTTAAGTTTTTGTGGCCATAAGCATTTTTTGAAATAAAACTAAAATGATATGAAGGGGAGCAATCTCTGGAAATTGATGATTTTTGTCAGAAATATTAGCTTGTATTTCTAATTCTGTCACCAATTCATTAGATTACATTATGTTAGGCAACTTAGGGTTTCTTTGCCAGGGAATTGTGTGGAGGTGGATTATTAATATTCTTGTAAAACATTACTTTACTATAACTAAGGAACTCATGTAGATACCTACAGAATCCAAAATATATTCATGTATCCTTTATTTTATCTCTATAGTTATTCTCTTTCACATTTTCTGATTCCTCTAGCTGATCTTTTGTCCCAGAATTTTTTTTCCCATAAAAAAATGGTGATGCTGGCCATCTGGCAGTTGTTTGACAATGAATTGAGGAGTTTTGGGAGAATTCTCTGGCAGAGTGGCACACTTGTATCATCTATGACAGAAATGTAATTACTCTGTTAATATAAATATATCCCTTCTGAAATGTCAAAAATGTTATTCAGGCTCTTTCAAATTACTTTAGGTATTATAAATGATGTTGGTTCTTCTCTCAAGGGAGCTATCATTTTCCAGCTTCTGTAAGAGAAAGATCTAGTCCATTTTAGGGCTTAAATATTTCAGATAATACATGGGATATAGCTTCATAAATTTTTATCATAAGTCAAAAGCATGTAACAAAAAATAAACTTTCAACGGAACAGTAGCAAACTCTGCCTTTGTCAAAGATAGCACTACCTTGCTTCCTTTTTTAACTGCTCATTAGGCTGCCAAGACCACAACTTCCATTAACTTGTTAATTAGTTGAAGCTTAAATATTTAATTTTAATAATTTACAGCTTTTTTTTTTTGCATGAAACTTTTACTTTATCATTACTTACATACTATAGCACAATTTCTATTGAAAAGATCTATAAAAGTAATTAAAGACAAAATACCCAGAGTACATATTTTTTTAACCTTTTCTAAGTGATAGGCTAGCTTATAAGCAGAGGAAATTGATAAATGGAAAGAAGTAAAACAGATGGTAGAGCTGCATGCATGTGCCAACACACTCCAGCCTGCAGTCTGTTCCAGATCCTGCTAAGGCCAGAAGCATGCCTAGTGAAAGTAATATCAGGAGCTTGATCCAGCAGAAAAGGCCCATTGCCCCATTGAGTGCTTAAAAGGAGGCTTCCTGGCTCCAACACATATATACCTAAGCAGTATTCCACAGAAATGTTCTGTTTCCTGACCTTCTGGAGGTTTGTATGTTAAAGCATATGGTTCTTTTCAAGGAGAGGTAAGAAGAGCTCTCTCTAACAGTTAAGGCAATAGATGATGGAGATAAATAGATAGAGACAGAATCATTCTATTTTTCTTATGTATGGCTGTCAATTTTCTTTTCCTATTTGTAATCAAGAAGCTCTTTTCTTTGTGTTTTCTAATATGTACCAGAGGCCCCACTAATCTTCTTTCAGAGATATACAGATGACTAAAATGGTAGTTCTGCTCATACTTTCACCACCACTTCAATCTGCTAAGAAAAGCTTTGAAAGAATACTATTAGGACCAGTACAAATGATAGTGAAGTAAATCAAGGCACTTTTCTTTAGATTTCTCAATGTTCTTTTAGTTACCAAGATGGTGGCAAATTCAAAATTGGACAAAATAGGCATCCCCAGTTCCTGATAAAAGGTCATTTTCAATTATTGTGCCTTCTGAGTATACTACATTTAAGCCATCAATAAAATAAGTATGAAAAAAAAATCAGGTAATAATGGATTTTAATATATAAGCTTTTGTTGAACAATAATTATGAAAGTGGACATTTAGAAAGAAACTAAATTCTAAGATTAGGAGACATAAAATAAAGCATGTGTATTAGTCAGGATTCTCCAGAGAAACAGAACCAACCAATCTCTTTTTATTTACAAAAAGATTTATTTTAAGAAATTGTATTACATAATTGTGGGGCTGGTAAGTCTCAATTCCATAGGGGCAGGCCAGAGGATTCCAGTAAGAGTAATATTGAAGTCTTGAGTCAGAATTCTTAGGGGAGGTTGGCAGCAGGAAATTTCAGAAGGAGTGGAGGGTGTAGTCTTGAGACAGAATTTCTTCTTCCTTCTGGAATCCTTAGTTCATTTTATTTCAAAGTCTTCAACTGATTGGATAAGTCCCACCCACATTTTTTAGAGTAATTTCCTTTACTTAAAATCAACTGATTGTAGATGCTAATCCCATCTACAAAACACTTCCACAAAAGAAAATCTAGGCCAGTGTTGTACCAAACAACTAGACACCATAACATAGCCAAGTTGACACACAAAATTAACTATCTCAGAATACTATATTTATACTGTAAAATATTACATATCCAAGGGAATCATTTACAGGAATATTAAATAAAATGGGAATATGCTTATGATTTAATATTAACTGAAAGAAGCCCAAGTCAATTCTGTTTAAACTGTTTTGATATCTGTCTTCTTTACTAAGAAAAAGCAGTAGATTCTGATGATTTTAGATCACCATCTCTTGGAGTGGATCTTAGGAGGGAATGAACCAACAAAATTGGAGGAAATGGATTGGTTTAGGGAAAAATATACTTCTGATGGTCCAACTTTTGTGGATGGCTTGTGTAGAGAGAGCATTGTAAGGGTGCTCTCAGGGGAGGACAGGTTTGGTCCAATGATATTTTAGTCAACCAAACCTACATGGCTTCCCCATTGAGCAAGTAAAAAAATTTTTAGGGTTGTGGAAGCAGTAAATCATGACAATTCTACAGGGGTAATTGATCTAATGTCCCTCATTGACTATTACAATGGAAAGAAAAAACAGTCTGTCAGTGTGTCCTTTCATAAGAACCAAAGACCAAAGTTGGGATATGGGTGAGTTATGCCTTTTCTATCTTTTGACTTGTCTGTCTACAACACTTTAAAAAATCAGCCTCTCTTCCTTTTCTACATGTCTGTTTGGTCACAATATACAAATAGTCTAGGAAGGTTTTGCACAAAATAGTCCTTAAAATTTCCATTTTAATTCAGAAGATACTTTGTAACCTATATAACTACTCTTAGAGAATTCATAAATTATCTATTTTACATGCTTAATCAAAAAATTAAAAGGATATACAATATATAAGAATAATGAGGATTTTAAGAAAAAATATAGACATTAGGGTCAAATAGAGACCTCATCAATTTTTAAATTGAGCAGGATCATCTCTGGCCTTCTCACCTAGCCAAATCCCAGACATGATTTTGTTCACGTTCAGAAAATGAGGCCTAAGTAGTATGAGAGCTCAAGCAAGAGTTTCATTGCCCTGGAACTCAGAATAGGAGTGTTAAGCAGGTAGGCTTATGTTTCAGGGTCAGAGTCGGCAATTGTATCTTCCCCAAAAGCCCACATATTTTCTCAATTAGAGGACTATTTTACTGATACCCTGTAAGGTTTCAATAATTTATACCTCACTGTCTAATGTAAATTACTTTGTTCAGATAATCAGACCAACACCCAGTATAAACATTTAGAAAAAAGAGTCTTCTCTGGGAGGGGTTGGAGTGAAAACAGGAAGAAAATGAAAATGGAAGGACATAAGATTTTTCTGGGAAAGACAGATCTAGTCTGGGTGACTTATGTGAGGATTTTGAATCTCTAAGGGCAACATGAAGACTGAGAATCTGAGGAGTAGGAGAAAGATATAGAATGGGTAGTAGATGGGAAATAAAAACCCATTTTACTTTTTAATTTCTTTCTTAGAGCCTAAGGCCTGTAAAATTGTGACATCTTTCAAGACATTAATGCCAAAAAAGAAGAATCAATTAAACAAAATAAGCTATATAACAAACATGTAAGCAGGATTCAGAGAGAAAACAGAAAAAAGAATAGGGGAGAGCAGTCAATTTGCTTAGGGGAGAGGAAGTCCGGAGAGACTTTATAGAAAAGGTGATGTTTGATTACATTCAAGTTGGGGGTAGAAGAAGCAAAGAGCATTGCAGACAAAAGGAGAAGCAGTATAGGCTAAAGTCATGGATGTTCCTCCTCTTCTATTTCACTAAATTTCAGGTTTTAACTAATATCATAATAAAAATGTTAACTTTTACCCTAAAATTAATCATTAGACAGCTATTAGCATATCCCTATATTTATTCAGCTCTATATTCATAAAGCATCTATCTGCCAGGTAAGGGCTCCTCCCATCCATATATAAATATTGTGAAAATTTCTAGGACTGAGACGTGTGTCTGCTAAGATTTTCTATCTTTCATAAGAATGGGGAAACTAGAAATAAAATAGTCTTCCCCCAGATTATAAAATGGGGCTATGACATCTTGTAGTTCTTACATAGTCCTGTTTCAACTTTGAAAGTTTCTGTACCTTAACTTATATGAGGACTAGAGAATAGATTTACTGTCAGACTTGCATTTTTGAGCCTTAGTTGAAAGCTTTATTTCCCCTGGCCATGAATTGAACTTTATTAACAGTATTTATGTAATTAGGCCAAACAATCTGGGAGACACTCTACAACACTGATATTCTGAGAGATTGTGGTGCCTTCCAAAGGCAGGCTGGTACTTTTAAAGTCAAAAGACTTACTGTCATAGTAACAAATACATTTGCTAAGTATGGCATCATATGTTACATTTGACATTCTCAAAGTGTCTGTAAGAGACTTTAAGATATGTAGATAGAGACCAAAACTGAAAAAAAAAAAAAATTCTCTAAAATGATTTTCTTGAGGCAATAACAGGTGAGGATAGATGAACTCTCTGACTTTCTGGAAATAGCCCCTTGAAAAGTAGCAATTTCTCGTTAAATACACACATATAATAGTGAAGGCAGCTGTTGTGTTGAGTTCTGTGATTCTTTGCCAAACCTAGATGTTGAAGTGATAAGGAGATTTAAAAAGTTAAAGGTTTGCGTTTTTTGAGTATTTGCCCATGCATGTTTTTATCAGGTGAGGGAAATGGATAAAAATTGAGTAGGTTGACTTGTGTCCTTAACTTTCAAACAACATGCTAGCAATTTGGCACAGCTAGAGGATGCTAAGAATTAAAATCATTAGAGCCTCATAGGAATCACTCCTTTTCTTTACATATGAAGATAAGGATTTCTTTTTAATATAGAATTCAAAAAGACCATCCAATTCAGGCACTCATTTGACACTTGAGGAAACTGAGACCGAAGAATTGTTAAACCGAGACCCATGCAATGAAGATGAAAGGATTTCCTGAACTTCTAGGATGTCAGCTATGCTGTGAACCATTGGAGGTCATTTAGCCAAGGTGTTTCAAGCCTTCACCACCAAGAGTTATATTTGTTATTTCTCTCTAGAGGCTCCAAGTTTTTTAAAAAAATCTTTTTAAACTCCAGAATCCTACATATATGAGATAATAACTAACTTCCCAAGTTATATTCAAGGTTAAAAATAATTGTCCTTTATTCATTCTTTTAACAAACATTTTTCTAGTACTTATTATATGTTAATACTTATCATAAGGTCTTATTATAAGACCTAGTACCTGCTATAGGTCAGGTATTATACTGTAAATAAAATCCAAAATGGTCCCTATTCTAATGGGGCTTAAAACACTCTGGGTGGGTGGGAAGCAGATGTGGCTCAAGCTATGCGCTCCCACCTACCACATGGGAGGTCCCTGGTTCGGTTCC
The DNA here is from genome assembly GCA_026826555.1 of Tolypeutes matacus. NCBI lineage: Eukaryota > Metazoa > Chordata > Mammalia > Cingulata > Chlamyphoridae > Tolypeutes > Tolypeutes matacus. The sequence continues at coordinate 9,374,657 of JAKSZT010053887.1, read as the reverse complement.
CAGTGCCTCTTAAAGAAGACAGCGAGCTAGCGCAACAGGCTGACACAGCAAGCTGACACAACAAGAGACACAAGAAAAAAAACATAATGAGAGGCACAACAAAGCAGCAAATGGAGGTTTCCAGTGCCTCCTAAAGAAGATGAGCAAGAAAGCGAGCTGATGCTACAGGCAGGTGTGGCAAGCTGACAACAAAATGATGCAACAAGAGACACAAGAAAAAAAACTTAATGAGAGACACAACAAAGCAGGGAACACAGGTGGCTCAAGCAGTTAGGTGCCTCCCTCCCACATCAGAGGTCCCAGGTTTGGTTCCTGGTGCCTCCTAAGGAAACAAGGAAGACGAACAGACACAGCAAGTGCAAACAATGGTTGGGGGCAGGGGGTAGAGAAAGAAAGAAATAAAATAAATTTTTTTAAAAACCACTCTGGGTGTTTTATATGATATAATTGTAGTAATGCTATCATACGATTTCAATTTTTAAAAAGTGGTATGAGAAAGAGACTAGTATGCAATGAGAGAAAAATAATGAGTGGCTGGTAATTTGTTTTAGACTTGAGAGTCAGAAGAGGTTTCCTCAAGGAAGGGACATTTCAACTCAGATCAAGATAAACATGGGTTAATCAGATGACGAGTCACTGGGATGGGGGTGAGAGTTCTTGACAAAGGGAACAACACATGCAGAGGTCTTGGTATGCTGGAAACTGGTGCAAGTGGAGAATACAGAGTGAGGAGTAGACTCCTGAGATGGGGAGTTTGACAGGGACTAGACCATTCAAAGTCTTATAGGGGATGTTAAGGAGTTTGAATTTTATTTTAACTGCAATTGAAAACTACTGAAACATTTTTCAGGAGGTGTAATATGATGCAATTTATACTGATAAAAAGATTATTTCTGATTAACATTTGATAATCACTAGGGATTATGCCCAGAGTTGGTATATTACAGCTAGAATCAAAGAAAATTATTTGTACTGCCTTGCTGCAGGATGTACAACTTCCACAAGCTTGGCATAGCACATTTAAGAGTCCAGCCCAGTCCAGCAAAGCACAATATGTGAAACCACAAAAGAGACACCAAGCAGAAGCTGAGTTTTATGGACAAAACTCCAAAGCTCATCAGTTCACCTGTTTTTTCTTGGCTTCCACCCTTGTACCCCTATCACTCACTTATTTTTCCTTCACCTAATCTAAAAATTGGCTCCTTTCCAGTGATTGAACCTTGCATTTCTTGGGATTTCAATCTCCTCTCTTCCATCTTATATTTTTATAACTCTATTGACTCGGATAGTTCCTACCACATAATAGGGCTAATATTATTATGCTAGTTGAAGGAAACAATGGATGACTGAATATTCTTAATAAGAACTTGGAGGGAGCCAGTGTAGCTCGATGATTGAGCACAGGCTTCCCACATACAAGGTCCGGAGTTCAGTCCCTGAGCCCAGCACCTCAAAAAGAAAGTAAATAAATAAGAACTTGGATTTGGCTATCAACAGAGAATACCACTGTTCTATTGCCAAGTGGTAAGAAAATAAAAATGAAAAATAAAATTTATTTTATCTGATGTCCCCAAGTAATTAAAGGCATTGAGCAAACTCTTTATAATTTTGTCTTTCTTTCTGCAAAACCATCATAGTACTAATCCAATTTGAAGTTGTTGATGATCAATAACTGATTTTATATCACCTTAAAATCAAACATGAGACACTGCAATATGCCTATATATTGGAAACTCTGCTTCCCTCTTTAAAGAGTATATCTGAGGTATGAGTTCTTCTTTGAGGTGTTGATTTGACCAACGTACCTGATTCTTCATCCAACATTTTTTTTTCTGGAATGTAAAATAGTCAAGCCATTAAAATATCATTTAACCTAAGCCAAAACAGTCTCTTGCTGCCTTAGATTGCTTAAAATTGTTTAGTATTCATTTTTCTATCTTCCCAAGGTCATTCATTTATAAAGCTTTGTATTTGTGGTCTCCCTGCTGGGATTCATTTGACCTTTTTTTTTTTTTTAATATATTTTTTATTTATTTTTAAAAGATACTTAGATTACATAAAATGTTACATAAAAATATATAAGGGATTCCCATATGCCCCACTCCCCACACCTCCCACTTTTCCCCACATTAACAACTTCTTTCATTAGTGTGGCACATTCATTGCAATTGATGAACACATTTTGGAGCATTGCCACTAAGCATGGATCATAGTTTACATTGCAGTTTACATTCTCTCCCACTCAATTCTGTAGGTTATGGCAAGATATATAATGGACTGTATCTGTCATTGCAATGTCAATCAGGTCAATTCCAAGTCCTGAAAATACTCCCATATTGCACCTCTTTTTCCCTCTCCCTGACAGTAGCACCTCCAGTGGTCACTGTCTTCACATCAATGATATAATTTCTTCCATTGCTACAATCACAATAAGTCTATAGTAGAATACCAGTATGGACTACTGTAGTCCATATTTTATTCCCCAATCCTGAGAATTCTGGGATGGTGATACCCACTCTGCCTCTAGTTGAGAGAGGGCTTTGATCCCATATGACCTTAAGATAGTTTATATTAGTAGGAGAGAATACATCAGACTCATCTGAGCTAGTTATGATTTTTTAAAAGCAAGCTTAAGCATTGCAGGGTACATTGTTTACTTTCTTAAATCATTTCTGTGGCAAAATGACAATAGCATATTACAAACTATTTTTAATCTGAAGGGTAGAATTTATTCCTGTTTATATACTAACCAGAAAAAACTTGATAAAACTGTAAACCAGTGAAGTTCATTGTCTCCTACCTCATATTTCTTTTATTTCTCTCTCAGTGTTACCTAGTCTTTGCCCTCCCATAGGAAAACCTAAACCACACACTTTGTCCTGATCTCCTAGGACCATGTTCTCTATTATCTGTCACTAGTGGAAATGGTTCAGATTATCAAATCCCCTAAGATTGTTTTGATATTGACTGAAAACACAATACTCTAGGGAGTATTCATGTTGCACTAGGGAACACTTGAAGACCTAGAAGCCAATAAGAAAGAACCTGTTTACTATGGTAAGCATGAGTCCAGTGACACAACAAGAAATAGAAAAAGGAGATAGGTTACCTGGGTGCAGCATGAAACTGCTGCATCCAGCCTGATGTTTTCAAGAAGAGACCCATGGTTCTTGGATGCTCTGACCTAGAGGATTCCTCATTCAAATTGGCTCTATTGACTACCAAACTTAGGATCAAGCTTCAAGAAGAAATAGGGAGATATTAGGGAGAAGTTTCCACACGTATCCTTAGTCAGAGTATATTATTTTCCACTGCTTTTTCTAGCTTAAAAGTAAACTTGATTGAAATTAAGCCTAAATCTAAACCATCAGCCTGCAATTATTCTTTTTTTAAGATTTATTTTATTTATTTGTCTCTCCCTGCCCCTCATTGTTTGCACTTGCTATGTCTGTTCGCCTTCTTTCTTTCTTTAGGACACACCAGAAACCGAACCCGGGACCTCTAATGTGGAAGGGAGGCACCTAATCATTAAGCCTCCTCCGTTCCCTGCTTTGTTGTATCTCTCTTTATATTTTTCCTCTTCTGTCTCTTGTTGCATCATCTTGTCGCATCAGCTGATCGCACCTGCCCGTTGCACCAGCTTGCTGTCTTCTTCAGGAGGCATCAGGAACCGAACCACAGACCTCCCATATGGTAGGTGGGAGTCCAATTGCTTGAGCTACATCTCCTCTCCCAACCTGCAATTATTCAAACTATTGAGGGTGCTCATAAATATTGAGAATTAGGTGTACTTTCCACCTATTTTTAAGTCTTAGATGCAAATTTTAAAAATCAGTAAGTGCATTGAAATAGTTTTAAGCCAATTGTTAAAGCCGTTTAAGAAAGCAGGGAAGTATTCTGAGTCGTAAGGTTTTTTTGTTGTTGTTGTTGTTGTTTTTTATTCAATTCTTTATTCCAAAAAACAAGAATAGTGTTTATAACACTTATTTCAAGCTTAATAGATATTTGTTCACTTACTAATGCTTGAAGGAATAAATGAATATTAAAAGCAAATTATGTATAGTGCTCAGGAGATATGCCTGAGGTTATAGAGTGATCTGGTTTTAGAAGTAGTTGTAAAAAGGAGGGAGTACTACATGAGGGTAGAGAGGAATGAGAAAAGGCAGCACTCTAATGGAGATAATGAGACATAATATCTATAAAAGGGAGGCATGTCTCATTAATGAGGATAAAGCACATATATTTGAGTAAAAGTAAGGATAAAGGAAAGTGCATTCCCATAGAACATAGCAGAAGGGCCTAATAGAAGAGTTAAACTATTTAGAAATATGAATATGCTAGGGAGTCACTTTTGTCCTTGGAAAAAACCTATTAATAACTGAGAAAAGGATACTTGTAGTTTAAAGTTAGATTGGAGAAGGAAGAGAAAGTATAACATTTAAACTAACAGACCACAAAGCCCCATGAGCCATGTTCATGTTTCATAGTTTCTAGGGGCTGCAAAATGAATATTTACAGGAGACATGTAATAAATGAATGGGCCTAATGGTAAAATAGAGAGTGTGTGCCCCTTCTAAAGGCTGCTGTTAATACAGGTCCTATGATAGTCTGCCATGCAGAAATATAGAATCGAGAAGCCAGCATTTTGGATATGTGTATGAAATCTTCTAATCTGGAAATATTGGAAACTACTGTTTCAACATTTACAAAAGTATTTCATGGCACATAGCAACATGGATTTATAAGTGTTAAGCTAAAAAAAAAAAATGGAATGGAATGAGATTTGTAACATATAACTTATGGAAATTAAAAACATAGTAATATAAAAAAATATAAATATTCTATAAAGTTTTGTGTATAGTGAATGGCATAAATCAAACACATTAGAGTGCTGTCTTGTTTGTGGGAGACAAGACTGAATTTAAAAAATGAGGGAGAAATAGTTACATTTTAAAAACAGACACATGATAATGACATGCTATGGACTGAGGAATATGATGAGCACAACTTTCTGTGCATAAGACCCAAAAGTAAATGAATAAGTAAAATTAAAATAAAGCATACAGTAGTGTTCCAAAAAAAAAAAAAAAGGAAATGAAAGGGAAAGGGAAGGAAAGGAATGGACGTTTGTATCATGTTTGTAGTTGAATTTAGTCTGTAGGCCACTGGTTTGAAAATCCTATCTACATCTTATCCCACAGGAGCTAACCTTGAATATAATTGGAGAATTTGGGAGAAAATTGACTAGTGAAAGAGCAAAAGAAATGGCTTGCAAGGATTAAGTTGCTCTTGCTGCTGCTGCTGTGTCATCTGCTGATCCTCCTGATAGTTTTGTGCAATGAGCAACCAATTGCTCAACTGCACAATTGCAAAAACAAAGACAAAAAGATCTGCAATACCAGACACTTTTTTCTCTAATGACTCTCACCCAGTAATAATCAGTACTCTATTTTCAAGCAAAGCATTTTTTAATAAGATCTCCAATTTGTGTCTTTAAACAACTTAGGATAAACTCTCTTATGTAACAGGTCATAGTCTAAGATGGTAGTGTTCAGGCCAACATTTATTCCAGCAACTAGTATCTTCATCTATGTGAAATATATCTGTTAATTTGACACTCTTGACTTCTCTCTCCCCTTTCTCCCCAAGGAATAAGAAGTGCTATTATCTTTTGGAGAAGACATGAAATGGATCAATCTTCCTTTCCTCTTCCTCTTTAAAGGGAAGGCCTGCAGTTTTTCGTCTCTGGCTATACCTGTGTTGGTATTTTTGACTAATTCTGGAGACCTGTGTTGACAAATCTACTTATTAAATAGACCTAAAACCACCTTATCCAATAATTGTTTCTAATCCTAATAACATTGCTATTTTGTTCTTCATCTGTCTTAGAACTTTAATAAAATTGGTTTATAACTTTAATAAAATTGGTTCAGGGAAGAGGCATGCAATACTTAAGAGGACCTGTCAAACACCAGTAATAAATGGAAATATTTATAAAGTCCTGTTTGAGAACAATGGTCTTAATATTTAATATCATTCCTTATCAATCCATATCAATTAAAATCTACCTGGGGAAGAGATGAATAATACAGATGCTTATGTATTATTTCATGATAAAAGGCATTTATAAGAATATATAAATGAGTAAATTTTTAAGACATTATATGTATATACTAAAACGTGAAGAATTTTTATTTCATTCATTTATAATTTTAAAATTCCTAAATTGTACTAATGTTTATATGCTTTAGAATTTATCATTCACAAATAATCCTTCCAGGAAATGCTTAGTCATTATTTAATTATTTCCTACATTTATTTTGTTGTTCATCAGCTCCAAGAACTACAAATTTAAAGCTGTAAAACAAAGGAGCAATCTCTAAGTCAGCCTTATTTTAAAGACTACTTGATTTTGAATTGGGGAGATTTTGTGTCTGTCCCCAAGGGCACACAGAGAGTTAGAAAGAGAGCCAAAACAAGAATCCAGGATTCCTGATCTTGACCCCATGGTTCTTCTCCTCTCTCATATTTCCTGCAACAATAACACAAAAGCAATGGCTAGAATTTCTTAATAAGTTTAATTCCAAAAGAAATATCACTAATATTCTATTCAACAAAGATATATTAAGGTATTACTTTGTCTTATATGTACCACACAGCTTTCAAAGACAAATAAAACTTAAGTTTGATGTCAAGGAATTCCAAATCAACATGAGGAGACATATATATATATACATATATAAACTAATAATTGCTGGGAAAAATATAATAATAATAGTGGCATAGCTTATTTATAAAGGTAACCTAAGATATAAAATGACCACTGTGCTTAAGCAACTAAAGACAAAATTTTACCAAAAGGGAGACTCTTAAGCTAGGTTATATTAGCCAGGGTTCTCTATAGAAGCAGAACTTTCAAGTTATAAAGGTATGTAAATATTATGAGATTTATTATAAGAATTGGCTCATTACACTGAGGAACTGGTCAAGTCCAAATTCCATAGGGCAGGCCACAAGTTGGGAACTCTGATGAAAGTTTTGATGAATTCCTGAGGAAAAGTGGGCTGGCTGAAGTAGAAATAAAAATTCTTTCTGACTGCTGAAATCATCAGTTCTCCCTTCAAAGCCTTCAACTGACTAAATGAAACTTCCCTTATTACTGAAAGCAATCTCCTTTGTTGATTATAGATGTAATCAGTCACAGATGCAATCAATGGAAAATAACTCAAATCCATGTGATATCCTCACAATAACAAACAGGTCATGCTTGCCTGACCAAACTACTGGACACCATAACCTAGCCAAACTGACACATAAACTTAACCGTCACCGTCCACCACTTGTCAGTTTGGCACCCATATACATCTCCTTAAACCATTTGTAATCCAAATAAAAACAATCCTAGTGATACTTTCACCCAACATAATTCAACTATACAGTGCACAACCAGAAGTGCACTAACTCTTTCCCCAGAAAAGGATGTAAGTCCGTGGGTAATATTCACTCTTAAACTTGATATCCTATAATTTAAACATTTGACATGAAGTTAAAATAAGTTATAAGAGGATAAAACAAGCGTAATACAAACATACATAACAAAACAAGGAAGAAATGCCCATAACCATTATAGTCCTTTTTTCTGCAATGTTCACATACACATAGATCATATTTATACCTTCCATGACCCATTCATTATTCCTTTTACTCTCAGCAATCACCTCAGCTGGTCTCAGTTCTTTCCCTGGTGGGGTGACACAAACCTTCATTTCTGAAGGGTCTGGGCCATTGGTAGTCCTGGATGGATTGGGTGGTTGAAGTTTTCCATTTACTTAATCACGGCATGTAGTACTGAGAGATGCCTAAGAGATCTCCTATACTCCAGGCAAACACTTCTTTACCTCCATTGATTTCGATAATTAGGATCAATCACCACAGTCAATATGGTAATTCCCTTCTTTGTTGATTCAGAAGTATGAGAAACCCAAAGTGGCTGTGTGGCAATCTTAAACTTTCAGTTCAATGGATATCCTGGATATGGAAGAAACAGCATCATAGAGTGGATGCTGATTTAGAGCATGTACAGCTCTAATGAACTGTATATGTTCTCATGGAGAACATTGCCCCAGTCCTGCAAGGTATTGTCTACCCAGTTGGCACCATAATTAAGTCTGTAAAAGGCCATTCCACTATTCTATTAATTCAGCTGCTACAGGATGAAGGGGAACATAGTAAGACTAGTGAATTCAATGAGCATGTGCCCATTCCTGCATTTCATTAACTATGAAGTGGGTTCCTCAGTCAGAAACAATGCTATGTGAAATACCATGATGGTGTATATGTCATTCTATAGGTCAACAGATGGTAGTTTTGGCAGAAATATCACATGCAAAGAAGGCAAACCTGTATCCAGAGTATGTGACTATTTTGGTAAGAACAAAAATTACCTCTTTCGTGATGGAAGTGGTCAATGTAATCAATTTGCCACCAGGTAGCAGGTTGATCACCCTATGAAATGGTGCCATATTGGGGACTTAGTATTGATCTCTGTTGCTGGCAGATTGGGCACTCAGCAGTAGCTGAAGCCAGGTTGGCCTTGGTGAGTGGAAGTCATGTTGCTGAGCCCATGTATAATCTCCATCCCTACAACTATGGCCACTTTTTTCATAAGCCCATTGGCTAATGTCAGGGGTGGTTGGGAAGGAGGCCACCTGGGATCCATAGAATGGGTCATCCTATCCACTTGATTATTAACATCCTCATCTGCTGAAGTCATCCTTTAGTGAACTTTCACCTGGAACACAAATATCCTCATGTTTTTTGCCCATTCAGAAAGGTTTATCCACATGCTTCTCCCCCAGACCTCTTTGTAACCAATTTTTCAATCGTGTTCCTTCCAATTCCCTAACAATTCAGCCAAACCATTGGCCACAACCCATGCATCAGCATACAAATCACCTTTAGCCATTTCTCTTTTCAAGAATAATGGACAACCAGGTGCACTGCTATAAGTTAAGATCCCTGGGAGGATTTCCCTTCACCACTGTCCTTCAGGGATGTTCTAGAAAGGGGCTGTAGTTCTGCAGCTGTCCACTTTTGAGAGGTACTTGTATATTTTGGAGAACTATCTGTAAAACAGGCATGAATTATTTCTTCTTCAGTTAACTGATAATGGGGCACTCCCCCAAGAGGCCATAGCTGTGAACTGAGAAAGAGAAGGTAATGTGGCAGGAGTGGGGGCCATGGGAATTTGGGTGAGCTCCTCATGTAACTTACTTATGTTTTCAGGACCTGCTGGAGCCCAAATTTGTATATCCCACTTCTATTTGATGACAGAGTGCTGATTTGCATGCTCAAATTTATGCCTTGATGTTTCAGACACCCAGTACATGATGGGCAATTCAGGTATCATGGTAATTTGATGGCCTATAGTTAAGCATTCTGTCTCTACTGAGACACAGTAGCAAGCCAAAAGCTGTTTTTCAAAAGGAGAGTATATATCTGCAGAGAATGGCAGTGCTTTGCTCCAAAATCCTAAGGGTTTGCACAGTGACTTTCCTATAGGGGCCTGCCAAAGAAACCAAACAGCATCTCTATTTTCTATAAACTTCCAACACCTTTGGATCTGTTGGATCATAGCCCAAGTAGCAGAGATGCTTGCATGGCAGTCTGGACCTGTTACAGAGTCAACTCTTGTTCTGGTTCCCACTCAAAACTAGCAGCTTTGTGGGTCACATGGTAAATAGTCTGGAGTAGCACACCCAAATGAAGAAAATGTTACCTCCAAAATCTAAAATTAGGTATTGTTCCTCTTTTTTTGGTTGTAAGAGGTGCCAAGTACTGAGAAGTTTCAGTGAGGTGGAAAGTCCCTGGATTTTTGTTGGATTAATATCCCACTCTTTGATAGGCAAATGCCTCACCAATAAGTCCAGAATAGTTGCTACTTTTTGCTCATTAGGTCCAGTCAGCATAGTCATCAATATATTAGACCAGATCTTGTAGAAGGGAAAGCAACCCCTGCAGACTAGGTTATAACATAGGTCTAGAGAGTTGATATACCCATGAGGTAAGACATTAAAGGTGTATTTCTGGCCTTGCCAACTGAAAAAAAAAAAAAACTGTTTCTGGTGGTCTTTACCAAAATGTATGAGAAAAAAGCATTTTCCAGCTCAGTAGGTGCATAATAGTCACAAGGAAATTTGTTGACTTGCTCAAGCAATGAGCAAGTATCTCATTGGAATAGCAGATACAATTGGAGTCACAACCCGGTTAAGTTTATGATAATCCACTGTCATCCTCCAAGACCCATGTTTTCTGCACAGGCCAAATAAGAGAGTAGAATGGGAATATGGTGGGAATCAATACTCCTGTACCTTGTTGGTGGCACTAAACTCTACAATCCTAACAGGAATGTGGTATTGCTTTTGATTTACTATTTTGCTAGGTATAGGCACTCTATTTTTGTGATTCAACTTAAACTTTTGTTCACTTGACCTAGAACTCTTCCACTTTAACAGACCAAGTAAGAATTTAGGAGACTGCCCATCTATTTCACTTCAAGGTACCCCATGATCAATGTTAATAGGTGTCTGTGAGTAAGACTATTCTGATTACTACTCTGACGATAACCACATCCACCTTTTCTTTGGTGATTAAGGACTGCCACTTTGCTTCTGCCAACCCGGTATCCAAACATTCCCTTTGTGTGTAAAGATCCAAGTTCAGTGGCAACAGTTCCCTCAGTAATAGCTGACCTATAGAAAAGAACAACCACAGAGGTCAGGGATGATGAAGCTGCTCTCACAAATTTATTCTTCACAGTCCTGGTGAAAAGTGTGTTCTTTGGAAATTGCTTGGGAGTGTGAGCAGCAGTAATTCCATGATAAATTCAATCTCTCTAAGCCTTTGAATCTTTTCATCTACATTATAACAAGGAAGTGCTGGCATTTTAGCTTCAGGTAATATAGGCCACCTTTTGGCCCATGCTTCAGCCAACCTCTCAAACAAACTGTTAGAACCGATTCTAACAACTTGAGCCAAAACACTGAACCCAGAATTTCTGCTTATTGGACCCATAACAATAAATTCAGCCTACTTCATGTTTCTTCCACCATTATCCCACACACTTAATATCCATTCCCATTCATATTCCCTGACTTTTGTGTATATACGTTGAAAAATCTCATGTAGTTCTTTTGGCATGTGGCATGTGTCCTCTTGAGTCACACATTGTGCTTCAGCTTTAAGGGTCTGTTGGAACCTTAGTCTAGTTATAAGTCTGGAAAAAAAGAGGGATAATGGAGGTTGGTTATGAGAGGAATTAATAGTGTCTTTTCAGCCAACTACCTCAAGGCATTCCATTATAGATACATCTGGTTACATAGGGTTAATCTCTTCAGAGTGATTTATAAGGGTTGTTTACTCAGAGGAGGCAGTTACAGGTTTATCAGGAACAGTAGGGTTAATCTCTTCATGTTGAGGTTGGGTGGCTGATTCCTCAGAGCAGACTGGAGGTCAGGTGGCTCTTTCTTCGGGGCAGACTGTCTATCTGGCAAAGAAGACTTGGCAGACTCTAATGTTTTGATGTCCCCACTATAGTCATTCCGATTCATATGTTCTCATTCCAAATTTTAGAGTCATATTCCTTCCCAATCAATGCCCTCACTTTAACAGCATATACCCAGAAAGGTTGGAAATTCAATTTATGTTGCAATTTGACTACTCACTCAATAAGACACTGGGTCTGGTTTTCAGAAATCCCAAGTCTGTGGCTACAAGAAATAATAGTTTCTTTCAGGGCACACATAGAAAATTTCATGCCCTTTATGCAGCGCTTGAGCTGGGAATTTGAAGCCTTGAGCCCATCCTTTTCTTTAATAGTTGTATCCAGCATATTTAGGTACAACCAGCCAACATCATCATATTTTTAGCTCCACAAAACTCTATGAAGGTATCTAATACACTGTCACCCAAAGCCTTGCCTCTTATAAGCATTTGAGTAGCAGTATCTAGTGGCACTATTTAGCATATCTCTATTGCTAATTCATGACATTGTCTGTCAGTGCTACTTGATCATTAGAAATAGAGTAATTAGTGGCTTTTAATCTAATAGATTAGGGAGCCAATTACAAAAACCACAGAACAAACTCAGAAGTCTTATTCTTTTGATTCTGTCCTCAGGAACTACTCTCAGTACAAAATCTGCATTAGTCAGTGTTCTCCAGAGAAAAAGAAATGAAAGGATATATGTATCTAAATATTATGAGATTTATTTTAGGAATTGGCTCGTGCAACCATGGGAATTGGCAAGTCCAAATTCTATATGGCAGGCCACAAGTTGGGAACTACAATGAAGGCTTTGATGAATTCCCCAGGAGAAGCTGGCTGGCTGAAGTAGAAATAGAAATTCTTTCTGACTGCTGAAATCATCAGTTATCCCTTCAAAGCCTTCAACTGATTAGATGACTTCTCTCATAGCTGAAAGCAATCTCCTTTGATACTTATAGATGAAATCAGCCATAGAAGAAATCAATGGACTAATTATTTAAATCAATGAGACACCCTCATAATAACTGGATACCATAACCTAGCCAAGTTGACACATGAACTTAACCATCATAGTACTTTTGATACAGGATTTCACCAGGTGTTTGTAAAAGAAACAGGCTGTCCATGAAATACATTGTAAGCATTAGAAACTTTTTACTGGAGTTCATTATTCCTGCCATGGGGAATAAGCATCAGGTAAGACAGGTAAGGTATATAAGCAAAGTGCATGCCCCAGTGGCTATATGTATACTAAAGAGTTTGGAGTTTATTCTGTACACATTGAAGAACCATTTTCTTCATACACTTAATGTATCTGTGCCTTTCAATAGGTGAACGGATAAACAAATTGTGGTACATCCATTCAATGGAATACTATTCAGCAATAAAATAAGCTATCAGACCAGGAAAAGACATGGAAGAATCTTAAATGCCTATTGCTAAGTGAATGAAGCCAGTCTGCAAAGGTTAAATACTGTATGATCCCAATTATATGACTGAGGAAAAGGCAAAACTATAGAGACAGTAAAAATATCCATGGTTGCCATGGATTCAGGAAAGTATGTGGGGGATGATGACTAGTTGGAGCACTGGGCATTTTTAGGGGAGTGAAACTATTGTATATGATACTGTAATGGTGGACACATGACATTACACATATGTCAAAATCCATAGAACTGTATAACAGAAAGAGTGAGCCCTAATTTAAACTGTAGACTTCAGTTACTACTAGTGTATCAGTATTGATTTATTTATCAACTGAAACATATGCATCACACTAATGCAAGATATTCATAATAGTAGAAAATATAGATGACAGGGAGGGGTTATATGGGAATTCTCTTTATTTTCTGTGCCATTTTTCTCGAAACCTAATACCGCTCTAAAACTAAAGTTTATTATTTATTTATTTTAAAACCTGTAAAATTGCTTCCTCTCTTCTTTATTCTCTGTGTCTATAATAGCATCTTGAAAGAAGCAGTCTGTTTTTCCATCATTTAGCAACCTTGGAGGGCTTAAAGATTAATAAAAGCATGCTCTGTGTATATTTATGAAAACATCATCAGAGACACAGATCATACTTCATAGGAAAGAATTTGTGTGTGTAGTATAATTTTCCAAGCCCTGCTTTATAAATTCAACACATGCTATTCATCAGGGCTCCTCTATATAGTTGAGCCTTATGAAAGATTGCGGTTTCAAAGAAAAAAAAAAAACTACACACATGATTTTATTTTTTATATATTAAAAGAAGCCAATATATTTCTATAAATGGATTTGTTCTCTGGATCATGATGAAACCACTTTCTTAAAACTTTTAATCAAATTAACAATCATGAATAATGGCAATTTTATTTTTTCTCTTGAAGTCAGCATTAACTTTTCAAGTTAAAAGTGTAGTATTATTATTGCCCTAGGCTTGTACTGTTTAAAACAGTAAATTTCTGTAAATTATATTTTCCATTATTCAAAGTAATCTTTTCAAATTATATTCCCTAGCAGTGCTTCTGCATATTAACTTCTACTGAGATGGTAAATGCAGATGATGAAATCCTGGATTGCAAATATAATTACATTAAGTGTATAGAAACACAAACCATAAATTTTTTAAGTTTTCAGGTTGAACTATTAAAAGTTTATGCCAGTCCTTGTGAAAATAAGATGTAATTTTTGTGTTATTCAAAAATCTAGAAAATGGATTATTGTTGGTATTTTGGAGAGATAGCACAGAGTTAGTTTGGTTTCAGTATACCACTTAACTATATGTGTGACTTTGGGCAAGTTACTTGCCTGAGTTTCATCATCCATAAAATGTGGGGAAGATAGAACGTACTTCTTTAGGTTGGTATGAGTATTAAAATAATTACTATAGATAAAAATCTTAGATCACTTCCACAAAATAAACATTGGCTACTATTAACCAAATCAAAAAATAAAATTTTCATTTGTAAAGCTGCATTACATTTCTAGCAAGTGTTTTTCAAAGATATTTACTACATGTATTTGCAATTATATTCACCATAATCTATGTGCCAGTTAGATATTATCTATGAATTCCAAAGAGAGATATAGATTATGTTTGTAAACTGGTCTGTTCTTCTGGGTTTGATACCCTTTGATTATATTAAATTCAATTGAGACATCTGATTAAATTATGTTAAGATTAGGGCTTTGATCCAACGACATCATTAGAGGGCAACTCAGGGTTGAGTTCCAGCCCCCTTGGTGGGCTGATAAAACACACTCTCACACAGAAGTAGATACACAGAGAGGAACAAAGAGGAAGAGAGGCAGCTCATTAGACAGGGCAGAGGCCCCGAGAAGAGAGATGAGCCTGATAGTCTACACCTGACCTTGTGAGGAGACCAGAGCAGCTGAGCCCAGAAAGAAACAATCCCTGAGGAAAGAGATGATCCTTATGCCAGCCTACAGGTGAGATCAGAAAAAGCTGGGACCACAGAGCCTTAAGAGGAAGAAGGAAGGCTGAACCCTCACAGATTTTGCCATCTTGTTTCAATACGTGGAAAATGACTTTGGGTGAGAAAGTACTTCTTATGGTACCTTAAGTTGGACTCTTTAGGGCCTTGTGACTGTATGTTTCTACCCCAAATAAAAGCCAAAAGATTTCTGATACTTTGCATCAGCACCCTTGTGGCCGACTGTGGCTGTTGGGCAGTTTGATGTAATTATGAATTCCAAAAATATAATTGGATCATGCTTGTAAACTGATCTGTTAATCTGGGCATGATTGAGTTATGATTAGGGCGTTGACTGTGCCACCTCAGTAGGGTGTTGAGCCCCAGCCCTTGGGGGTGAGGAATCAAATATAAAAGGCAAGGCAAAGAACAGAGTAGAAGCAGTCTTTTGAGAAGCAGTTTTGATGTTGGAAAGAAGGCCCCAGGAGAAGAGAGGCAAGCCATTCACCTGATCATCTAGAGGAAACAGGAGCTAAGCCCGGAGAGAAATGCAGCCCCGGGAAGAGAGGAACTCCAGAAGCCTGAACCCTGGCAAACGCCAGCAGCTGTCTTGCTCTAACACGTGGCAATGGACTTTGGTGAGAGAAGAAACAATGCTTTATGGCCAGGTATCTGTGGAATTCTACCCCAAATAAATACCCTTTATAAAGACCAACCCATTTTTGGTATTTCCCATTAGCACCCCTTTGGCTGACTAATACACCGACTAATACAATCTGTTAATTACTTTTAATCCCTTATACCTTCAGTTAAATATATTATTAGCTACTTTAAAGTGGAAAATATGATCTCAATTGGCATTGAATCTCTTGCATAATTAATGCTATAGTCTACTATGCCATCAAAAACCTGAAGATCTCTCCATGATGGTCAATGCTCTCTTGCCCAGAAATATGAATGTATAACACATATCCTTTTGATGGTCAGCACAAGAAAAAGAGAACATCAAAAATATTATTTTCTATAATGTTTTAATAGAAAATTTAATACTAGCTATTCATCATGACCCAGGTTCAAGCACTAATGAAAATCATCACATTCAAAAATCATTAACATCATCATCATCATCATCTAGCCCTAATTCATTGTGAAATTTGAATTTTACTATCACCTGAAATAATATAATAACCTGAGTTCTTAGGTCTTGTCTTTAATTTACTACTTTAGCATCTTTTGCAACAATGCAGACTTGTTCATTTTACTTTTATGTAGGATGTGTGGTTATATGGGCTGCGTAACCTTTTGAGATAATTCTTTGCCATGAAATTCCATGAGTATTTTATTTCTGCAATAATGTCTAGAGAACCTCCAACCATTGACTTGATTGGGACAAGTGTTCAAAAATATTTAAATACATTAATTTGAGAAGTTGATATGATTGTGTTTTCTGTTTGTTTGCTTGTTTGTTTGTTTGTTGTAATAACTAGTCATTCAAACGGTTTGGGGAGGCCTGTATTTCATGGATTGGTAACAACATGCTCTAGGTATTGGAGCATATAGGAATCTCCTACATTTTTTATGTATCATTTATGTAATTGAAGTATCTTTAAAAAATATAAAAATTTTAAAAGTATGTTGTAAACATCTATTTAGATCAATAAAATTTTTCAATATTAAAAAAAAAAACTTCAGGGAAGCGGATGTGGCTCAATTGATAGGGTTCCCGTTTACCATATGGGAGGCCCCAGGTTCGATTCCTGGGGCCTCCTGGTGAAGGCAAGCCAGCTGTGTGGCGTGGTGAGCTGACGCAGCAGGATGGCCCGGCAGGGGGAGACAAGCAGACACAAAAATGCACAGCAGATGGACACAGCGAGCACAAGTAGCAAGGGGGGATAAATAAATAAATAAATAAATAAATAAATAAATAAATAAATAAATAAATAAAATCTTAAAAAAAAAAAAGAATTGAATCCTATAGAGAAGGAAACTTAGCTGTTCTTTAAAAAAATAAAATAAAAAAAAATAAAAAAACTTCATAGAAGTCAGGAAAGTATGAATTAAATTTAAAAAGATAACACCTACACCTAATGCTGAAAGGAATCTAAATAAAAGGGGTAATCTCATATTGTCACAGCAATTTTGTAAAACAAGCTTGCAACATCTGTTAAAATTCAAAATGCGCATGCTTTTTATTCCAGCAGTCCCATTCTTGGGATTTCTGACACAGAAATCAAAGCACCAGTAGGTAAGGATAGCTATACAAAGTTGTTCCTCATAGTATAATTTCATAGGATATAAATCTAGAAATCAAAATGTACATTAGATAGGGCATGGATGATAGTGTGCTGGTAAACTGGTTCTCTGAAAAAATTCAGAGGGGAGAATGTTGATTTGTTGCATTTGATTTTTTTTTTTTGCTATTTCCACCATGTCTGATTTCATGCTACCAAAGCCACATCAGAAAAGTTGGGAAGAGTTGTACAAAATCAGCTCTTATAAGGCCTGCATGAGCTGACTCCAACATGGTGTTATTCACCATAACACCACTTGTTATGGTGAATAAACTTTGCTGTATTCATATTATGGATCATTATATAGCTATTAAGCAGTATGAATTAGAGCTATGCCAATTGTTTTGAAGAGATTTCCACAGTGCACTCATAAATGAGGTAAGAAGAATGCAGAGAAGTGTGAATAGTATATAGCTTTGTTTTCTTTCTGTTTTTGTTATTCTATCTGGTTGCATCATCATCTTTTTGGTGTATTGCTTCAGCATGGCGGGACCTGCACCTCTCCACACAGCGCAGGTCTGGGATGCCTTTTTTTCTTTTTCTTTTTCTTTTTTACCAGGAGGTCCCAGGGATCAAATCCAGGTCCTTCATATGGTAAACAGGAGCTCAACTGTTTGAGCCACAGCCATTTCCCAGCTTTGTTTTTTTAATAACACAAAGATAAAGGGAGAAAACTATGTATGTGTGCATATGTGTATTTGAATATGATTATATGACCATGGAGAAATATATGGACAGGTAAACAGCAGGTTAACAATAGATACTTTGTAGGAGTTGTGAGTGGAGTTGAGGGAAGGTAGTGCTGGTCAAGAGTAGGAGAAAATGGTTTAGGGAGGGAGAAAATGCTTACTAACAAAACTTTGAGCAAATATACTGGTGAAAACCAAGGAACTTAGCAATAATATTCCTAGCGAAAGGAGACATTGCAGTACAAACTGAGAAGAGGGCTCAGAGGGAGCCTAGGGACTGTGTCAGTGCTACTCTTCCAGCCCTAACTGGAAGCTGTTTTACAAGTTTACATCTTTTATACTTAGGTTAAACCTTATGAAATTTCCATTTTTGTAGTTCCAAAACAATTTGAATATTGGCAATTTGATATGAGTCAAATTAATATTTAATTACATATAATCATGTTTAATAAACAGTAGTCTCATTACATTGCCACCAATTAAAGTATTGCTCAAAGCATAGAAATGGGAAAACAGAAATCAATAAGTCCAGCGGATGGATGGATGATAGATTTGATAGATGATGATGAGATAGATTGATGATAGATAGATAGATAGAAAGAAAGAAAGAAAAACTCAAAAGAAGGGACTTTTGTTGTGTTAAACATTGAATAGCCTTCCAAATGTTGTTACCATAAACAGAAAATAAAACATTTTCCATAGAGTTATTAGCTCCTTCTATACTTCACTTCACTTGCTCAAAGAAATCCATGCTGTCAGGACACAGGTGGTATGTTTGTTAGTCTGCTAACAGGAAAGGTGGAGGAGGAGAATAACTCTTTAGATCTATGCTTTGATCAGTTCACGTATGTACTTTGTTTATCCCTTAATGTGGCAACACGTTGCATAAACTTTTGAAGAAGGTGACCATGTATTATGCTGCTGAAGAGGTAAGATCTATTTTTATCCTAGCATGGATACTTTTAAGATGCTTCCTGACTTGTCAAAAGTCTCCTCTTACTGTACAGGCCAGTAGCTTCTCTTCAATACTGTGATGCCCTTTCATTACACACAGTCTCTTCCTACATCATTGAATTTTATTCTTTCACTTTTATTTCCCTCACAAATAAATTATCTCATTAGGTTCTGTACAATATATGCAGAGATTTCCTGTCAAAAGCCTTCTTTGTTTCCTTTATGTTTCAAAAATCTCCCATTTATCTTTTATGTACACTAATAGTGTGCCTTCCAACCTGTGTTCCAACTTCCTCTTCACTATTTGTCTCTAGAAGAGCAGTCACCAAAGGAATCATGCCGGGAAGCGGATGTGGCTCAAATGATTGAGGTCCCGCCTACCACATGGGAGGTCCCTGGTCCGGTTTCAGTGCCTACTAAAGAAGACAGTAAGCTGACATGACAGGCAGGCACAGCAAGCTGAGGCCACATGATGAGGCAACAAGAGGCACAAGAAGAAAAACAATGAGAGACACAACAAAGCAGGGAAGGAGGTGACTCAAGCGATTACGTGCTTCCCTCCCACATCAGAGGTACCAGGTTTGGTTCCCAGTGCCTCCTAAAAAAAAAAAGAAACAAGGAAGACAAACAAACACAGCAGTGCAAACAATGAGGGGGTAGGGAGAAATGAATAAATAAAACAAATCTTAAAAAATAAAAAAGAATGATATGACCTTAGACTTTCCTGTACTGCAATGTTTTTTCACATGATGAACATGGACAGCTGCTCACAATCCTGTGTGTTTCTGTGCCTACTTCCATTAGTCCTGAGTGGTGAATATGGGCATCCATGAACAACCCTGTGTCTCTGTGCACACTGTCCAATAGTCCTGAGTATCTCACTCACTAAAATGTTCCTGTAAAATCTTCCCAAGTGGTCTGCTTCACTATGAAACTCTCTCCCAATAGAGGTTAAAGGATGGAAAGAAAGCTTCTCAAATAAGATCAGGTAGCAGGTAGAGTATAGAAAGGAAAAATGTTTCTGCTCCATTAAATGGGTTCAGTATGATGCCTAATGCACTGGGAATAGAAAACCTGGTGAAGGAAATTTCCTCCAGGTTCTTCCAACCTAGAGGAGTAGTTAGGATATTTGAGTTCTGCTTCCCCCTGACAAACTTTTTCCAAAGGAAAGAAATGACAGTTTTCTTGGCAGATGTTATGATCATCTCTTTAAGTGTATTATATAATTTCAGGATAATGTGTCAAGGTGTAAATTTTACATTCACTATACATTTTCAAATATTGCCTTTCTCTGATTCTCTTCTATCAGAACTCTTATTAGACATACTGGAGCTTCTCTTTCTTTCATCTCTCCTTTGTCATATGCCAATCTCCTTACATCTTGGCAATTTGTTCTGCATAATCCTCACCTTTATACTCTAGTTCAATAATTCCCTCTTCAGAAGTTCTAATCTGTGCCTTTCAGTTAAATGATATAAACAATAATAATATTTTCATAGTTTATTTTTATTTCTAAGAGTTCTATGTACCTCTTTTTCAAATATTCTCATTTTTATTTTGTGGTTCTATTCCTTCCTCTGTTTTTTTGAAGAATTTATACATATTTATTTTAAATTCCTTTTCAGATTTCTCTCTGTTGTATCAGTGGAATGTCATTCTTGGCATTAGACACTTCCTATATTTTTAATGATTATCTTTGTTCTCATTTGAGAGTTATTTTCTACCAGATACTTGTGACTGAGTCTTAGAGGCCCCCTATGAGATCATATCAAAGTTATTTCTGCCAGCAACTTATAGAATTCATCAGTTGAAAATGAGATTTTAAATTAGGTTAGGCCCTTCAGCAATATGCTACATAGTTTCTGAGTTACAATTTCTCTTGGATGATGCTTTCCCTCCTTGGGACAGAGAGTTTGGGGCCAGGTGAAATTCTCATCCTCATTCACAAATTAGTTAGCTCATTCCCAATTCTTGCCTTTTTCTATGCAGAGAGCTACATTCTTGTATCCTACCATACCCAAGTCCTGTGCAGGCACTAAAAACCAAAAGTCTCCAGGCTAGAGGAGTAGCCACTTGTAGTATGATTTTTGAAAGAGGGAAGTAGAATATATCTTCCTTTCTTGGTCCTTTCCATTTCCACTAATGATGTAAACATCTAGCAGGAAGTAATGTGGATGCCTTGACTTCAAAGTCTAGTGGGAACAAGGCAAGATCCCTGTTGTAAAGAAATTGAGGTTACTAGGAAGGTTATCAAGACAGGAATTCAGACACAGAGGGATAAAAAATAAGGATTCTGGGACAGTGTAACTGGAATTGGGAGTTAGTATCGCAGCTTGTTGAATTTCTGAACTTGAACTAATTCCCTGAACATGTACCAAAACCTGGGGCAAATTTGACAAGTAAAGGCTGAGTGTCTCTAATTGTGAGTAAAAACTGGATGAAGAGACCCTGCCCTGCTCAAAATGATGAAGTGAAAAAATCCAGAGCTCCATCTCCCCACAAAAGCTTTGAACAACCAGCAAGAACTGGCAAAAACATCTTTCTCAAAGCTCCAGAGAGCAGTTAAATAATTATAGTAAGAGGGTGAGAATCAAATCAAGAAAAAGGCACCTTAAAAACAGAAAGATCTCCTAGTGCCCTTGCTGATCCCTTCTCCTACCCCTTACCAGTTCAGTGTGGAGCTGGCCCACTTTCCCAGTGTGGGTCCTTTGTCCTGGTTCTGGAGGGAGCAAAGTAACTCTCTTGCATATACTGAGTATATATGTCTGTGCCAATCTGTCTGGTGACAGCCTAAACTAAACCAGGACACTCATCACAGGCTTGTCAGCCCAGAACTTGCCCTATGTGTAGAGGCAGCTCACAGTATTCTTCTACAGAATACTATGGGAGAGCAGTCAAGTCACAGTTGCCTGGGGCAAGAGATGGCTGGCTGTGGACATATAGTGTAGTGTCCAAGACCATGAGGAAACTCTCTTTCCTAGGGAAGAAAAGACAAGGCAAGACACATGTGCAGAAATGACTGGAGGAAGCCCTATGCTTTTTCTCCAAACTATTCTCTAAACTCATTGTGTGACTAAACTCTGAAAGAGAGCATTAGCACAGGCCAAACTGCAAAGACTAGGAAAGGTGTTTTCTTTTTTGTTATTGTTGGCTCCTGACATTCAAAAAAATCTCTGTCATAATGCTAAATGGATACAAGCTTAAGGAACTTCATAATTTAAATTCTAGCAATAATACATTTAAAATATCAAAATGGCCAATTTTCAACCAAAGGTCACAAAACATATGAAGAAACAGAAAGCAATGGTCCACTGAAAGGAGATTAATACATTTAAAACCATCAACAAGGAGGACCAGACCTGGGACTTTAAAAAAAAAAAAAAAAAAAAAAGAACCTAAATATGTTGAAAGATCTAAAGGAAAACATGCATAAAGAACTAAATGACATCAGGAAAATGATAGATGAATACAAAGAGAATATCAATAAAGAGATAGAAATTATTAAAAGGAACCAAACAGAGCTGAAGTCCACAGTAACAGAAATTTAAAATTCCCTACATGGGTTCAAAAGCAGATTGGAGCTGGCATAAGAAGGAATCCAGGAACTTGAAGATAAAATATTTGGTGTCATACAGTCTGAGAAGCAAAAAGAATAAAGAATGAAGATAATTAAAAAGAGCTTGAGGAACGTATAGGACACCATCAAGCATACCAATATATGCATTGTGGGAGTCCCAGGAGAAGAAAGAGCGAAAGGAGCAGAGAAATATTCAAAGAAATAATGGCTGAAAACATCCCCAGTTTAATGAAAGACATGAATATGCACATCAAAGGACCTAAAAAAAACTCCAAATAAGATAAACCCAAATCAACCTACACTCTGACATATTATAATCAATCTAAGATAAAGAGAGAATTCTGAAAGCTGCAAGAGGGAAGCAATGAGTTACTTACAAGGGAGCCTTAATAAGATTAAATGCCAATCTCCTATCAGAAAACATGGAGATAAGAAGGCAGTAGGATGACATATTAAAGGGAAGGAAAAAATTGCCAACCAGCAATTCTACATCAGGCAAAACTGTCTTTTAAAAATGAGGGAGAAATTAAGGCATTTCAGATAAATATAAGCTGAGGGAGTTCATCACCACTAGACAGGCCCTATAAAAAGAAAATGCTAAAGGGAATTTTTCAGACTGAAATAAAAAAGAGCACTAGACAATAGATCAAAGTTGTATGAAGAAAATAAAGATCTTCAGGAAAGGTAATGACCTGTGTAAATATGAATGCCAGTACTATTGTCTTTTTAGTTTGTCACTCCACTTTTTATGTCCCACAATGTCTAAAATGCAGATATAGAGAGGTTAAAAAAACTTAAACCAGAAGTACACAGCTCATAAATAGATGAGCCAGGATTTAAACCCAAGCAAACTGACTACAGATCAAAGCTCTCACTATTACATGATAGCATACATGAAAGAGAAAGGCCTGAGAATGTAAACTGTGATAGCCTGGTCGTGTCCTAAAAGAAGGCATTTTTTTTTTCACTTTCTTTTTAAAAAGTCTAAAAGCACTTCTCTTCATCTTCTACTTTTTTCTTTAGATGATCTGCAAGATAACATTTGGATATAATAGGTATTCCTCATAGTAATACTCTAGCAACAGTTTAGCAAACAGGAAATATATTATTAATTTTTTAGATATTAAACACTTATATTTTCCCCCTCACTTCCTTGAAATCCAGTAAGATCAATTTTATTGAAAGATGAAGTTGAGCATTTCCCTTAAGGTAAAAGAGAATGAAAGTTGAGTGGGGAGAAAAAAAGCACAATAGCCAAATGCTGGCTGTAATTGGGGAGGTTTGTTTGTTTGTTTGTATGTTTGTATGTTTGTTTGTTTTGGGAGAAAAAGAGAAGAAAATCACAAAAGAATATGTAAGACATTAAGATATAGAAAGGCAGAGAATTCTAGGATGTTTTGGGGATCCTGAAGCTCTCTTTTGTTATATTTTGAAAATTTTCATTAGAGAATTGACTTGCTTTTTTTTTTCTCCCTCTCTCCCTCCCTCCCTCCCTCCCTCCCTCTCTCCCTCCCTTCCTTCCTTCCTTCCTTCCTTCCTTCCATGCTTCTTTCTTTTCCTTTCTTCCTTTCTTTCTAATATTGGGCTAGAGTTGGTATTTCTTCTGAATTCCTCAACAACCAGAATAGGGATATTTTTATCTGCACTACTTTTTCAAACTGTTTTAATTAAGTAAAGACTTCTACAACAATGCTTTATGAAATAACCTATATCTATGAAATAGGGAAGAAAATTGTTAAGATTTTATTCATGTTTTTATGTGGCACCTTTAACCCAATTTCCCAACAAGCATCATTACTTCTATTTTGCTTTCTTCACAGATTCCATATAATCACTGCTAAATCTTTTAATAGCACACATTACCTCAGCCTTCTTGTTTATAAAGTAATAACTATCTTTTTCCCAGAACAGAATTAATTGAGAAATAACTAATGAGAGCAAAGCATTCTAAAGACAAAGGATTACTATATATGCTAAATAGCATTATTATCTTAGGAAAATTGCATTTTAGATAGTAATATTCTGCTCAGCAAATTTCATTTGGTTCTAAATACTAACCAAAACTATTTTTTTCAGGTGTCCCACTTCTTTATTTCTATCTATCCTTAACAATTTTGATACCCATAGTTTCCCTCTTTCCTCTATTTTTCTTAGGCTATAATGGCCCTCCTACTATCTTCTTTACTTTTCTCCATCCCTATATATAGTTATCTGAATGACTCTCAGATTATATTCAATTTCCTTGCATACTTCTTCTACTGCTGCCTTCACTCAACAAAATCCAAACTTGGATTAATGCTAAAATCTTCCATCTCTGATCTTATACCTGAGTACTGAGCACTTGTGCAGAAAACCACCAAATCAAGAAGATAGTGATCATCTTTAGTACAAAGCTTCAAATCTCAGCTGTTCTCTTTGCCACAATAATGTTTTTATTTCTCCTCAGTCATTTCTCTCTTCCATTCTGCAACAATGATTTTCCAGATCCCGATCTCCCTTCTTAAATTCCTGATCGTCTTTCATTACCCTCTGTCTCAGAGGACCTTGCCTCCTAATGGATTGTTAGGTTATAGCCTTCAGATGTGAAGTATCTCAACTTCCAGACTCCAATTCTACAAATCTGTCTATATACAAAGTATGTATAGTACATTGAATAGTGCCTCCCCCCAAAGCATATGTCTTCATTCTAATCCCCAGATCTGTGAATGTTACCTTATTAGAAAAGAGAGTCTTTGTAGATATAATTAAGTTAAGGATCTTGAGATGAGGAGATCATTCTGGATTATCTAAGTGGGTCCTAAATCCAATGACAAGTGTTCTTATAAGAAACACACAAAGCAGATTGGACAGAGATGGACAGGCAGAGATGAAGAGACAATGTGACTATGGATGCAGGCATTGGAGCTATGTGGTCACAAGTCAAGGAAAAAAACCTCCACCAGGAGCTGGAAGTGTCAAAGAAAGGATTCTCCCCTAAAACCTCTAGAGTGTGACCCTATCGACACCTTGATTTCACACTTCTGATATCTGGAACTTTAATACATTTCTCCTGTTTTAAGCCACCAAGTTTGTGGTAATTTATTACAGTAGCGACAAGAAACTAATGCAATATGATTATTTCCTTTTCACTAGTGTCTAAGAATTGAGGGTCTTCCCAGCTGTTTCAACCCAATTTCTTTTTTTGTTTTCCTAAAGATAATTAGAGTACATAAATGTCACATAAAAAATGTAGGGGATTTCCATATGCCTTATTCCCTACCCCCTACACACACACACACACACACACACACTTTCCCACATTAACAATCCTTCATTAGTGTGGTAGATTTGTTACAGTAATGAACACATATTGGAGCATTGCCACTAAGTGTGGATTATAGTTTACATTATAGTTTAAACTCTCTCCCACACAATTTTATAAATTATGACAAGATATATAATGGCCTGTATCTGTCATTGCAATGTCATTCAGGACAATTCCAATGTCCCGAAAATGCCCCCATATTATACCTATTTTTCTCTCTCCCTCCCCTCAAAACCTCCGGTGGCCACTGCCTCCACATCAATGATAAAAGTCCTTCCATTGCTAAAGTAACAATAAGTCTATAGTAGAATAACAGTAAGTCTACTCTAGTCCATCGTTCATTCCCCAATCCTGAGGATTCTGGAATGGTGCTGCCCACTCCACCTCTAATTGAGAGGGGGCTTAGATCCCATGGGGCAGATGGATGGGACTATCTTGCTTACAGTTGCAGACACTCTCTGTTCCTTGGGATGGTTATTGTAATCATTTCCTTCTTAGTTGTCTTGGATGAGTCCAATGAACTGGAAAGTAGGTGTTGCAACTCTATTGAGATTTAGGGCCCAGCTGGCACATGGGAAGCCCAAAGATTTAAGTCTCTTGGACATAAACCTATCAACTCTAGTACTAACTATAGGTTCAAAGAGAAGGGGCAGTAGAGCCAAGTGTAGGGAAACCACAACTGAGTCCGGCTCTGTCACACTGGGGGTGTTTTAACCCATTTCCCAAACTAGTCCCTTCTTGAGTCCTCTGGGACTTTACTGTTAATTATCTTCCACCTCTTGCCTCTGTATTTTCTACCTCTCCCGCTCAACTTATTCTTATCTTTTAGCCTATAAATATGCACAATTATTCCCTATTATAAACGAAAAACTTTGCCTTAATGCAATATTTTCTTCTAAGAACCATCCAATCTTTCTCCTTTTCCATTCCAAACTTCTCAAAAGATTAGTTTATACTGCTAGCCCTATGCTGTCATTTATATAACCATTCTTAACATAATAAAGATTCTTCTACATCACAACTCTGGAAAATTATCTCACTAAGATACCAAGGCCTATCTTATCACCTTATCTTATGGACAAAAATTATTTCTTACCATTCTGGACTTTCCTGTTACAATCAAAGTTCATAATTGCTCTGTTCATCTTTCTATAAATAAACAGAAACACATAAAACTTTCTACTCAGTATGTTTCATTGCTACCTCACTTCCCAGCTTAAATTTACTCATACTTTCTAAGTCAATGCCATTTTGTTTCTTTATTGGGTTTTTCCTCCTCTGATCACTTGAAATATATACAAATGCTGTGCCATTAGGCCACTGGTCTCATTCAATACTCAGTCACTGGGAGATGTCAGCCCACTCTTGTTATTTTAGTCACCAACTAAATAAAAATTATTTCTTTAGTGATATTTACTGTTAGAAATCTTTGAGTTTTGACCTTGCATATCCCAATGCCTTTCAGATACTTCCATATGAATGGCCTAAAGCCCTTTCTGAAATTACAATGTCTCAATTTTAGCCCATCTTCTTCCTCCCTAAACCTAATTCTCCAGGATATGCTATCTCAATTAGAGACTCCCCCATCCACCCACACTATAAATATTCATTCTTAATTACTCCTTCACCCATACCATTTCTTATCCAACAATTATCCTACTGATTTTGCCAACTAGACATTTCTAATCTCTATCCAGTCCTCTTCTTTCTTATAATCAATGCCCCAAATCTGATCGTGCATCATCTTTAACATCCTACGACTCCAACATAGCACCCTCACATTCATTCTCCATATGGCTATACCTGCTTATAACTTGTCTGTCTCCCCTTTCCTTATAGGAAAAAGACCTTCTAAGGCCCTCCACAATTGGGCTCCTACCCATCCTTCCAGTCATTTCTGGCCAATTTTGGTCTTCTTTTTATGCCTTAGTAACATTAATGGTGTTCTATAGATACTATCTGTTTTAAGCCTCTCTGTCTTTGCTGACTCTATTCTTGGCCTCAAATGACTACCCACTTTGACCAATTCCTGCTCATCAATTAAGCTTTCACAAAATCGTTCTCCATCATTCCCTATCATCCTGAATCCATGTTAGAGTTTCTGCACAAGTATTCCCATACTGCACTTGGCCATGCCTGTCTCTTTTTGGACCATGCCCTCTCTGAAAGCAAGGGACGTAGCTTTCCATAACCTAGTAAAATGCATAAGAGACCCTCAATAAATATTCACATAAATTAATGAATGAATAAATTTATTCTCCCAAGGACAATTTGATGTACCAAATTTAACTAAAAACTCTAGCTATCACTATGCATTTTGGAGGTGTTGTAGAGAATTAATATGTTAAAATATCTCAATACACTAACTGCCATGGATGGTTAAGATAAAAAAAAAAAATCCAGTATTCAGAGACCATAGAAATTTATTTTTTCTAATCAATAAAAAAATGAAATCTTAGAACAATTCTCAGTTATCACCTGCCATTTCCTAATTAGAACACCGCTGAATGCACAAATATAAATTTTGAAGTGGAACTAAGCTTGTTATGGAATTATGAATTAAACCAGTTATTAAAGAAAAAAATCTGTGAGGTAACTGCTCATTTACAATACATCAGGTTGAGATCCTGATATATACATCCTGATATATACATCCGAACTTTATGATTCAAAACTGCAGTTAAATACTTCTAATTCACTTGAATTACCATGGTAATGAGACAATTAGAAACCTTATTTATTTTTTAAAAGGACATACTTAATGTATTTTGACATTACTTCTAAACTCAGATGAAGCACAAACACCCTCCCCCATCTCAACTAATATTCAGCTCAAAAGTTTAAGTGCTTGAATTGGAATAGCAAAAGTTATCACTGTTTAATATTTCCAACAAAGTAGAATCCAATAAACAAAGATAACTGTTGTTTAAACATGTAATAGATAAGAAATTAACATGAACTAATTGATTGAAATTAAAAGGTAAAAATACTGCCATTCCCATCTGAATATTTCAAATAAGTTATTTCATACTTTCAAAAATAGACATTAATAATGCAGTTTCCTATGTTTTGAAACAGTTTCTTTTTAAGTTCTGTGCCCGGATTACATATTTAATTTTAAGATTGGGTGCTATGTCAAACATACATTATTCAAATACCCTAGGAAATA
Organism: Tolypeutes matacus; assembly: GCA_026826555.1. NCBI lineage: Eukaryota > Metazoa > Chordata > Mammalia > Cingulata > Chlamyphoridae > Tolypeutes > Tolypeutes matacus. The sequence goes on along the minus strand of JAKSZT010053887.1, from coordinate 9,345,713 downwards.
AATCATGCTTAGTTAAATTTATCTTCATTATCTATCTACCACAAAACGCAGTGGAAATAAAAATGAATCACAGTAATGGAATCAAAGTAAAGTAAGAATAGGATGAGCTATCAGAAGAACTAGTTGAATATTAGATGGAATTGGATTCAGAGTGTTTTGGTATCAGAGTGTGGTAATTTGGTATCAAATTGACTAGGCTACAGACCCCAGGAATTTAATCAAACATGAATGGAGGTGCTGCTGTGATGCTGTTTTGTTTGATATAATTAAAATCCATATCAACTGACTTTAAGTAGAGGATATGATCGTACATGATGTGGGCGGGTCTGATATAATCAGTCGAAAGACTCTAAGAGTGGAGCGGAGGCTTCCCTGAAGAGAAGAAAGTCCGCCTGTGGACAGCAGCTCGCCCTCTCCTGAAGAGCGCCAACCTGCCCTTTCTGTCCGCCTGCCCTATGGATTTTGACTTGCTTCGGAAGAACTTTCCTAGACAGTCTCACCATTGTGACTTTTCTTAAGTAAAACGATCTGGTGGTGAGAATTTGATCTCTAAAATTCAAGCAGAACATCTGGGAGAAAAATCCCCAAACAGAACAATCAGGGACCTAAATCATCAAGATCGCGAAGCTGGTGATGATGTCATAGAATCCAAAAGCCGCACAGGCCCATCTAGCTCACAGAATCGCTGAGTCATCTCCAACCACACTGAAAATCCATCTGTGGAGGATACCATACATGGCATGAGCATTGAGAGAACCATAAGTTCAATGCCACCATTTTCAGCCCACGACGCACATACCCAGACTACGTGCAGCCTCTCCAGGGCACAATGACACTTGGAAGAGGCTCAGGTGCCATGCAGCCTTCAGATCTTGCTCTACGAAATCAACCAGCTGTATCTTGCGACCAAAATCCAGAACAATCAAATAGGAAATGCGGTGAAGATGAAAGGAGGGGAGAGAAGAAATGGGGGGCGGGGGGAGAAGCAAGAGGAGCAACAGGAAGAGCAGGAGGAAGAGCTGCAAGAAAAGCAGCAAGGGATGCAGGGAGAGAAGCAGGAAGAGCGGAGAGGCTCAGCAGGCACAGCAGGAGCAGCAGGAAGGGCGGCAAGAAGAGCGAAATGAAGAGCTGCAGCAAAAGGTGGAAATCATGGCAAGAAAAAAACTCGTCAACAAATCTTTCATGGACGCTCTCTGGGCAAAGTTTAAGGTAAACAATTGCCCCAGTGGATGAGATCATTGATAACTCTTATTTGAGTTTGACGTGACAGAGCAACAGAAAAGTGAATGGTTTCAATAAATGAGGAATAAATACTATAAAGAAATGTACAAGTTGAAGCATAACAAAAGCCGCAGAAGTTGCTGAGTATATTTGATGATTGTCTTTGGTACAGCCTCCACTGACAGAACCTCATTTGATTTTGGAAGGAACAATATTTCTAATAGTGCTTGCCTGGTTGTAGAGCACATTTTTATGTATTCATGTTATCTCACTTCATCATCATTCTTACTCATACATGAGAAAATTAAATGCTGGGACATAACGTAACTTCATTAACAAGTAATTGTTTCTAAATGTATGAGTCTGAATTTGTACTCCCAACTCTCAACTTCAAACCCCATGAATTTTCAAAAATAACGTGAGAAAGATCCCAGGCTACATCAATTTGTGTTTTATGTGTAATGTTTATATACTCTTTTAATTAATTATTTTATTTGTATCCTTAATCCAAAGATTGTTTATGATGGCTCTAAATACATAATGTATAATCTGAATATGTAATGTTTAATGTTTGCTATTAAAATTTCAATGTGAAAAAAACAAAATAAAAATAATAAATGAGGGTGAATTAAATTTTATCAAAGCTTCAATTATTATGCCCAACTATAATTATCTGTCAGGATGCAATCAATTTCTATGCAGTTTTATAATAATGCTTTCTGTAATTTAACAGATTTTAAGAAACAAATTTAATATGAGAAGCATTGTAAGTTTTAAGGATCATTTTTGTCTAAATGATCACCTAGTCAGGTGACATTTAAAACATCTCAGATTCTTGTTCTAGGAGTGGAGATCTTTTTGAAAGGGCATTTTCGTACTTTGAACTTTCAGCGGCATTTAGAACCTCTCTCAGAAGAAAGTAGGGTGGTGACTTTTATATTTTAATGTTTCCAAAGGCTTTCATGACACCATATAATAAGAGCTCAACAAATCCTTCTAGCAACTGGCTGTCTAGCATCTTGTCTCTGCTTTAAAAAATTTAAATACATGAAAAAAAAATTTAAGTAAGCCAAGTCATCCTGCCAATGAAAAGCTAAAAAATAGTGCTGAAACTTACAGGAGACAAAGAAAAAGAAAAGGATGTTGGTAATGACAGCACAATATTGTGAATGTAATTAACAGCACTGACTTCTATATTTGAATGTTGTTTAAAGCGAAATTTTAGGTTCTATATATGTCACTATAATAAAAAGTGAAAGAAAAATAATTTTAAAAATCCGTGGAACTACGCAACACAAGCAGTGAACCTTAAGTTAAACTATAGACTATAGTTAATAGTAATATTATAAAGAATGTACTTTCATCTTTTGTAACAAATGTAGCACACCAATGCAAGATGTCAATAATAGGGTGGTATATGGGAATCCCATATTTTATACGATTGTTCCATAAGCTTACAACTCTCTAATAAAATTAAAAAGTAAAAATAAAACAGTAAAATATAAGCCATGCCATTCTGCCAATTAGAAATTAGCTGCAATTTATATAAGACAAAAACAAAGTAATAAGACGAGACTTTAGTCATTGAAAAACTCTCAGTATTTATCACACACTAATTTTACTTTCCAGTAAAGTTCCAAAATCTTAAAGATGCCTATTTTACTTTCCTGCTCCACAGTGATTTTCTTCTGCTATCAAGATTATCAGTGAAGATCTTGCTTTTATTATGAAAGAACTAGGCAGGCAATGGTTGTGTGTGTGTGGGGGGAGGGGTCCTAAGGTATAATCAAGTCAGATTAATAGACAGGGTTTCCTAGTGGATTTCTACAAGAATGCAAGGAAATAGTTTATTTAAAGGCTGAATTTAACAGTTTATTCTAAAACTTGAACACTGGTTACTTTATTAAAAATGTGTAATTTTCCCTTCATTTTTCACAGTTAAGTTAAAAAACAACTATGTCTTTGCTTATTTTTCTATTTTATTTTTTAACTATCAATACATATTTTGATACATATTAATAAAGCATACAATTCATCCAAAGTGTACAATTAATGGTATTAGGTATAATCACATAATTGTGCATTTATCACTTCAATCATTAATAGAGCATTTTCATTATTTCAATAATAATAAACAAAACAGACAAAAAAACAAACAAAATTCTTCACCTCTCAGTCTCTCTCTGTTTCCCCTGCTGTGCATAGCTGCTATTTCTGGCTATTATTGCACAATTATTTATTTACTTATTAAGCAGTTTTATTGAGATATATTCACATACCATACAGTTTATCCAAAGTGTGTGATCAATGGCTTTTAGTATAATCACAATGTTTTCCATTCATCACCATAAAAAATTTTAGAACAGTTTCATTACTCCAAAAAGAAAAACTCTACACTCCTTAGCATTCCTTCCCCAGCCCACATAACCATTAATCTAATTTCATCTTTATAAATTGATTTGTATTTTCATTTTATATAAATGGAATCATACAATATGTTACATTATATAATTAGTTCATAATAGTGCAATCATACTGTATTTATCCTTTTGTGCCTGGCTTGCTTCACTCAACATAATGTCCACCAGGTTCATCCATATTGTTATATGCTTTAGGACTTCATTTTCTCTTACAGCTGCATAATATTACATTGTGTGAATACACCACAGTTTGTTTATCCATTCATCAGTTGCTGGATACCTGGATTGTTTCCAACTTTGGGCAATTGTGAATAATGCCAATATGAACATCAGTGTGCAGATGTCTGTTCATGTCACTGCTCTCAGTTCTTCTGGATATGTACCCAAGTAGTGGTATTGCAGGATCACGTGGCAAGTCTATGTTCAACTTCTTTATGAATAGCCAAACAGTCCACCACAGTGGCTGTACCATTCTACATTCCCATCAACAGTGAATAAGTGTTCCTATCTCTCCACAACCTCTCCAACGCTTGTAGTTCTCTGTCTTCTTAATAGTGGCCATTCTGATAGGTGTGAAACGATATCTCATTGTAGTTTTTTGTTTATTTGGTTGTTTTTAAGACCATAATTTCAATTTATTAACTTTAGGTAACAATAAGATAGGAAAGTCCCATATTACAGGAATAAAAAGATTGACTAGACTGTTAATACAATAAATGCTGATGAAAACAGACAATAAAACAGGCCAGTGGTCAAAGAGCCAACACGATCAGTTGACAAGTGCTGCCAAAGGGTCCATGTATATTGTGCACCATTTTCCATGTAATGTCTTGCTTTTTTTTGTTTAGAACATAAAAATCAGATTTACAACATAAGCCCTATTAAATACATCTATTAGTTCATAGTTCTTTCTGAAATTAAAAATTTGAATGGAACATATATTAATAGTTTATGCAACATTAGTTTTCTGTTGAAGTTTAGGAAATCAGGTTTGCATCAGATTTATGGAAAATATTAGAAGTGACTGCACAATCAAATCAGAACTGTAAGACAATCCTGGGTGATTATTTTCAAGTGTGAACTATAAGAATAATCTAAAATTTCACATGTAGAAAAGGTTTCTCATTTGATCCTTTCATACCATCTAGACGGTAGGGGAAATAAAATTTGAGAAATTAAATGTTACTGTTCCCCCCAGGTGTTAAGACTGCATTCACCAGCAGCCATTCAAGACAATGCCTCAATTCCTAGTACCTTAAGTTAGAAGTTTTTATCTGAAAGATTACCGTTTAAAAAACTAACACCTTCTCTCTTATCCCAGGATACCACTGTGCTACAGGATAAAACACATAACTTGTCTTCTATATCTCTACTAGATATAACAGCTAAGAATGCACAGGATAGACTTTAAAGTAGATTTTATTTTATTTTATTTTTTTATTTTAAAGTAGATTTTAAACACACTTCAATTCATTAGAGAAAGTAAAGCTTAGAAATAACATGCTTTGTCTACACAGGTTTAACTTCAGTCACCTAGCACATTTTGGAATTGGCTCCTATTAAGTGGTAGATTCAATACTTTGTATTTGGTGTAGAAACCAACAAAGTTCAGCTATATTAGGCTTTTAGCTTGACAGTACAATGTTTATTTGCATGTAAAGTGCCAGTTTTATATACAAACTAATAAGTAAACTTTAAAATCTGCTTTGAAGCAGGAGGATGACATCTTCCAAGTGCCTTGTGGTAGTAACTGTTTAATCCTGCTGGATCCAACTAGCTTGAGGTTCTCCCAACTGGAAAGCCGAGATCGCTACTGGTACAGCTGTAGGAAAGTCATCTATAGCCAACCTGCTGGCAAAAACTAACACTAACAAGATCTTTCATAAGAATCCTACTAGCTTTTTGTCTTAGATGTTTTTTTCTAGGTAGCTCCACTAGTATTATTAACAGGACTAGCGGAGGTAGCTACACAGTTGTAAAGGTGCCATCAAAGAATATTCCTATTAGGGTCAATTCGTGGTGTACCTGGTTGATGTATTTCAAGTAGCTGATTTTTTTTTTCATGAGGGAAAAAACTCAGCAAAGTAAGAATACATCTTCAGTCCATTTAGAAGTCAGTATCCAAGGTAAAATTCTCTGTTGAACTTGACATCACTCCCATCCTCTGATACTCACCCACTCTCTTCTCAAAGAAGTTAGTCTTCCCTTCCAGGGAAATATTCTCCATGAAGTCAAATGGATTGTCTACTCTGGAAACCTTGGTGAAACCCAGTTCCAGCATAAGTCTGTCTGCCACAAATTCAATGCACTGCTTCATTAAAGTGCAATTCACTCCAATCAGTTTCACAGGCAGGGCCTCTGTGAGGAACTCCTGTTCTAAACAGCACTGATAATTATTTCTTTTACTCTCCGCTCTGAAGGTTTGTGAAGCAGGTGTTTGAACATTAGGCAGGCAAAGTAGCAGTGTAAATCCTCACCTCTGCTAATAAGTTCAGTGAAAAACGTGAGGCCAGGTATCAATCCTCGTTTCTTGAGCCAGAAAATCGATGCAAAAGAGCCACAAAAGAAGATTCCTTCTACTGCTGCAAAGGCTACAGCACGTTCTCCATAGGAAGCGTCCTTGCCCCCAATCCAAGGCAAGGCCCAGTCTGCCTCCCCCTTTATGCAAGGCATTGTTTCAATTCCATTGAAGAGAAATTCCTTTTCTTTGGGCTGGTTAATGTGTCAAGTAAGGATACTACACATTTCAGAATATATGTTTTCCATGGCAATCTGGAAGCCATAGAAACAGTGGGCTTCCCGTAATCTGAATTTCTTGGCTAAATCGCTCCACCAAGTTTTCATTTACTATGCCATTTACTATGCCATGACTTGCTGCAAAGAAACACCGGATGTGCGAGATAAAATATCTCCCCTCGGGCTTTAGGGCTTCCCAGTGCTGAATGTCCTTGGAAAGATCCACCTCCTCAGCTGTCCTTAGCTTTCTTAAACATCTGCCAATTGCCATGGTATTCTATGGGAAAGACGGCAAAGTGGCGGGGATTTTCTCTCACGAGTCGTTCATCCTTCACGCTGGGGGCAGGTACTTTAGCTTTCTTCTTGCTGGCCAGGACGCGGGTGCCGCTGAGGGCCGGGGTCGTATTTTCCTTGTCAGCCAGGCTGAGCCGCTGGAGTTGCTGCAGGTGTGTCAGGGGGGAGAGCCGGGCGCGGACAGAGATCGTGACAGCCTGCTGCGTGGAGGCAAACGCAAGCAAGCCTGACCAGGCCCGGCATCACTGACCTCTTTGTAGTTTTGATTTGCATTTCCCTAATCGTTAGTGATGTTGGACATTTTTCCATGTTTTTGTTTTTGTTTGTTTGTTTTGTTTCGTTTGCCATTTGCATTTCTTCTTTGGACAAATGTCTATTTAAGTTTTTTGCCCACTTTTTAAATCTGGTGGTTTGTCTTTTTATTCTTGAGTTGTGACATCTCTTTATATATCATAGGCATTAAACCCTTATTGGACATGTGATTTCCCAATATTTTCTACCATTGAGTCTGCTGCCTTTTCACACTTTTGACAAAGTCCTATGAGGTGCAAAAATGTTTAAGTTTTAAGGAAGTCCCATTTTATCTAATTTTTCTTTTGTTGCACATGCTTTGGGTATAAGGCCCGAGAAACCGCCACTTACCACAAGGTTTTTAAGATGTTTCCCCACGTTTTCTTCTAGGAGTTTTATGGTCTTGGCTTTTAAATTTAGGTCTTTGATCCATTTTGAGTTGTTTCTTGTACAGGGAGTGAGACAGGGGTCCTCTTTAATTCTTTTGGTTATAAATATCCAGTTCTCCCAGCACATTTGTTGAAGAGGCTGTTTTGTCCCATTAACATGGATTTGGTTTGTTCATCAAAAATCAGTTGGCCGTTGAAGTGAGGGTTTATTTCTGGACTCTCAATTCTATTCCATGGATCCATGTGTCTATCTTTGTATCAGTACCATGCTGTTTTGACCACTGTAGCTTTGTAATATATTTCAAGTTCAGGCAGTGAAATTCCTCCCATGTTGCTTTTCTTTCTTAGAATGCCTTCATATTTCTTTCCTTATTAATCTTAATATAGTTAAGATAAAACAACATTAAAAAGATGATGGCTTTAAAAAAACACAAAATGCATCAGTCTTACTCTCATAATTATTTTGAAACAAATGACAATGAACTGATTTTAGTAGTTTATAACATAACACATTTCCGATCAAAGTCTCTACTGAATGATTTTAAAGAATTGAAACTTCTCTGAAAAAGAATTTGGGAAGAGGGAAATAAAATGTTTCTCAGCAAACATTCCTGGTCTTATAAGGCTTTGGGAAGTGTGTGGAGGTAAACTCTTTCCTAAGGTGTCACAGTTTCTGAGGATAGAAAGAGGATTTAGTTGCCAATTGAAGTTTTGATTCTCATGGTTGGGTCTATTGTCTGGGAAAAAAATCATGCCCCAATTAATAATTCCAGTATCTTCATCTTCCTGTAAATGAAGGGTGAGGGAGTGGGGAAGATATTTATTCACAAACAAAGACTAGAAATATGTGTCCTGTGGCAAAGAGCCATTTATAGACCTACCTAAAATATGTTTGGTGGCAGGTCAGATAATATTATGTAATATTACTGAGAGGACCATTAGATTCTTTCTGAAGCAGGATTCATTTATTGTTATTATTATTACTATAATTAGAGAACTTGTAGGTATAAAGAAAAATCATGCAGAAAATGTGTAGTTCTCATATAAGCCCTGTTATCAACACCTTGCATTAGTGTGGTACACTTATCACAGTTGATGAAAGAATATTGCTATAATTGTACTATTAACTAAAGTACCATGGTTTATATTAGGTTTCCCTGTTTATGTTGAACAGTACTATTTTTTTTTTAATTTTTATTGTAGTAACACATATACAACCTAAAATTTCCCCTCTTAACCACATTCAAATATATATTTAGTGCTGTTAATTATGTTCAAAGAGCCAAGCAAAATGGATTGCCAAAAAGATAAATCGTTATTAAGCTAATTTCTTTGTTCAAACTGGCTCCCCCAAGCAGAATTTATGGACATCTGTGAGATTAAACAGTAATAGTCTCCTTAGCATTCCTTATCTATGCCATTATCCTTATAATATAGTCTTACAAGTTATAGTCTTTTTAATTTAGTATTTAATTTTATGACTTATTAAATAGGTCATAAAAGTAACTAGGCAAGAGAAAACTGAGTCATTGCAGGAGAAATTCAGGTCATAGAGCCCATCAAGCACAGTTGACTAGAATCTGATAACTCCTAATGCTGATTTGGGCATGGAGAGGGTTTTATTACACTTTACAGGGGCCTCGGTTAAGGGAGACTCAGTTTCTAGGCCTCACCATAACTTTACTCCCAGCCACATAATGTGTGATCTTGAGATAAGATTTTAACACTTTAGACCTCAGGTTCAAAACCAGGAGTGAAGACTGAATAATTTCTAATGCTTGTTTGCCACAAAATTCTCTGATTCCATGTTCTATTTTCTTTGGATCTTCCTCAATTGTGAAGGAAAACTGTTTTTTGTTTCTGTTTTTGTTTGTGTTTGCATGTGTGTTATGGTCATTCACAAGTCAGTATTCCACCTGAAAATTACGCACAGTTGTATTTTCTAAAGTTGATTGTTAGACTTTCTGACTTATGTTTATTTTTATCCATGAGTTAAACAGGATGCTTCACACCCGCTCCTTAGAGGGAAGCTGCACCTAGCTTATGGAAAGAGACGGGAATAACTGAGATTCCCTATTCCTGAAGTGATGGTCACTGTCTGCATGGCTGGCACCATTTTCTCTATAGGCTTATCCCTTTAGCCTCCCAAGACCATCATGCAAGATATTCAGCTTTATGTGATTTTCTTTCCAAGTGTTGGTGCAATTTAAGAGGATGACCAAACAAAAGAAGAGAAAAACTAAAGCTTTATGGTGAATTGTATATTCTCAAGTTCCAAAGGGAAAACACATGAGAGTTCATCACGAAGGAGTCCACTCATAGGCACCCACCACCACACCTTTCCAAACCTTCTCTCCCACCCCCCCTTTCTCCCCTTTCCTGCTATTATGAAATTAATGGCAAGCTCACCTAGTCCTTATTTTCCAAAACTTCTCTTGGCTAATCTTCATGTATTTTTCAAGAAACCTTAGCCCTACCTATTTTCTACATATATTCTCCTTTCACAATGCATTTTTCCAAATCTGCGTCATTCATTCTAGATTCTTGGAGGGATAAGGTTTTTTTTTTTGTTTTTTTTTTCAAAATTTCAAAAATGTAGGGATTTTTCACATTTTGATTTATACCTTTACACAAATACACATACACACACACACACACACACACCTCATTTTGGTTTTGATGCATGTCTTTCTATGCCACAAAATGTTCATATATATCATCATTTTAAATGGTTGCATAGTATACCACTGAGTGAATACATTATAATTTAAATATCCCCCTCCTGATTGATAATTAGGTTGTCTGAAATGCATCTGTATTATAAACAATCCTAAGTTTACATACATTTGTATATGGTAGCCCGATTTTTTTTTTTTTTTTATTATGGGTAAAAATCAAAATTCTCACAATACATACAAACATTTGCAAAATGATATATAAATATATATGCATATATGTGTATTTGCTTACAAAAATGTTTATATATATATGTATATATATATATATATATATACACACATATATTTTAAGAGGTGCTTAGATTACCTAAAATATTACACAGAACCCACTGGGATTCCAATGTTGCCCACCACCCACACCTCCCATCACATCCCACACAAACATCTCCCACAGTGTGGCCCACCACCCTCAAT